>JABASH010005559.1:0-11903 GCA_019776445.1 Tomocerus maximus | reverse complement strand
GGAGCAAGTACAATGCATATTTGTATACTCAATGCAGAACCATTCTTGGATTCATGAGTCAAGCTCGGTTCTACTAATTAAATGATTCATTTATTGCATGCAGCCGCCGAGGAAAGGACGAAATAAGAGTGCGAATTCAGCAACTTTTTTTATACTATCCGCAATGCCATTGTAATGCTTTCATTTTCCCACTTTTAGAAAACACCTGAACACAAATGTAAAGGGAAGTAAAGAGAGTTCGTAGATTATAAATTGACACATTTGGTTTCAATATTCATTTACTTTCCAATAATCCATTTCAATTACTATGCTGTCTTATTGACCAACATTGCTTCATGAGATCATGAGTAATGAGTAATGAGATATAAATTATGTTCATACAAGGAATCATAAAAGGAAATTAATGTCCTTAATGTACATAATCTTTAAGTACAATAGTGTAAGTTACTGCCCAATCTACGTATACTTGCCCTAAAATATTTGTTACGCTTTCATTACATCTAACTAGACTGACCTATATAGTTAATGAAAGTAAAACTCAGTTCCACATTTCTTTATTGTTTAATTACCAAAAATAATTAATGTTTTATGTATCGGTAGATTTTCAATTCCGCCAAAAGTCGAAGTATTTAATTGTATCGAAAACGATCTTCCTACGCACTGGTAGAAAATGCAATTTTTTGCTATTTAGGGGTTGATATTAGAATGAAGGGAAAAGGCTATGGCCGTAATGCACGCAGTACTTAATGCAACACAAGTAAGCTTACCACTTTGTGTAGCATACGTTTTTGCAAAATGTTCACCTTTTACTAATTTCATTCTCTTACGGAAAATCAACACAACCTTTGGCACAGTTTGAATATTAACTTTTAAGTATAAGGACAGCAGTAAAACCTGAAACCAGGAATTATTTAAAAGCACTGTTGTTAAATTAATGTATACAGGGATGAATACATCATAATGTAATTTTACAAATTAAATTGCTAATGCACACATTATTATCCACATAAGGAACCGTTACATTACCCAATAAGTTAATATAAACATACTCACAAATGCACAAATAATTAAATCATCATAAAAGATCACATTAAATTGTCCGGATACAGCGTACCATGTATGTATCAATGGAATGTTTGGAGTTTGGAATACGATATCATATTGTATAGTGTATGGTATATATTGATAACTTCCTATAAATAGACTAACTGAACTATTTATTTAGATAAATTGTGTTATTAACCTTCACTAAGAGATAGTTGTGATTTGTTTCCTCGTGCCTTAACTCTTTTGGACGTAATGGTCCTGATAAATGAGATAAATCTAGATTTTCATGAAGGCGATTTGATAAATTTAAGACCATCGGGCTTAAAATAGCTAGCTGTAGCCACTGTACAATTATATGTACACAGTTTTTGATGTAAATTCTTAATGTATCCATTTCATAAGTAAATAATTTAATCAAACAAAACCGGGGTTCGTTCTCTAATTATTCAAAAACATCAGAGTTGTTAACTGTAACTCAATCACGAATCTTCCATAATTCCATTTTATTCATTTATTTTTACACAAACCGCCTGCAGAATCCTCTATGCAAAACAATATAACGTTTCGCATTACTGCCTTCGCATAAGCATCATTCTTTACTTCATAAAATGGAAATTTAATAACGTTTCGCATTACTTCCTTCACATAAGCATCATTCTTTACTTCATAAAATGGAAATTTATTTCCATTGGCAATTGGCATGTTAAAATTGACCAGTGTATTCCATGATGCAATACTATTATTCCAAAACGCCCTAAGTATGTCTTTATTCCATACCTCCATTAGTTTCCAGTCGATCGCTGCCATCAAATATTATTGATCATTGTAGTAAATGAGTAAATCAATGAGCGTTTCTTTGTCTGCACGCAATTACCATATCAGGAACACGACAACATATTTAAAATAGCGAGACAAATACTGAATAGAAAACAAAAAACTAAAATAAACTATCAATAATCCGTAATCATAATACGTATTCCAAAACAGCATACACATCTTTTAACGTGGCAATAGAGTAAACATGTTTAACATGCTCGGTTGCAATTTTGCAAAACATATGTAAGGAAACACAAGTATTTCGCGTTTACACTTAAGATATGCCCGCTAGCATTTGCAAACAATGTATTTAGTTTTTATCCAAGTAAGGCTAATTGCATTTCGATTTGCCAGCACAATATTTCACATTGTACTCACCGTAGCACGAAATAATGTTGACACAATCATTTAATTCAATAATAGTAGATCATTCACATTTATGGCATCAATAAAGCAGATAATAAAAGCTTCGAAACATTATATTTAATGGTTCACCCTCGATGAGATTTCAAAGGTTTTTTCATAATAAAATTGATTAATAATGAGTAAATCAAAGACAAACACAAAAGGGAATTTATTGCGTATTCAACCTACATAGTTGAGAATTAAAGCCACAAAAGCATCTTAATATATTATATTTAATTATATATTCAGGAATTCCATAGATGATTGAGTAGTTTAATTATAAAAACCTAGGTTGTAGGAAAAAAGCAACGAGAGCGGGTAAATCGGGATGAGATTTTGATGGTTACATTAAATGAGTATTAATTAAGTTGAAAGATAAGAAGATATGAATTAGTGCGTAGATAGTCAAACTATAGCTTATAGGAAAGAAGCCACAAAAGCCTCAGATACTATTCGGGTAATGCGGGATGAGATTTTGATGGGGTCTGCAAAAAGCCACAAAAGCTTCATATTTAATGGTTTATTGGGGATGAGATTTTGATGATTATTTCATAAAATTCAGTAGATGATGTAGAAAACGAAGTAGGAATTAGTGCGTAGATTGGTCAACGTATTTATTTAGGAAAAAGCCTCAAAAGCATGATTTTAATGGTTGATTCGGGATGAGATTTTGATGGTTATTTCATAAAATGTAGTTAAATTTTGTTAAAAGATTGGGATTGATTGCGTGTAGGTGGTCAACCTATGTGAGAGAAAGGTAAGTGTAAGTGTGTGCGTGTCTTACGAGAGTGCGAGTCGATTGTTGGAGTAGGAGTAGAAGAAGAGTGTAAAAGAGTGTTGCAAATGAGTTGATTTGGTAGTTGGCAGTGATGAAGGTTGAGGGTTTGGATCGCCACCGTGCGAAAGAAATGAGATTTACGTGAAGGAGTTGAGTTGCAGAGCTCATGCGTAGACACCAATTGCCCTTGGACTCACTTTCAACGCGATTTCATTTTGGTTTAATTCTCTCAGACTGAACTTGTACATTTCTGTCATCCCGGGTTAATTTTTTATTCGGTTCCGTGCTCCCAAAAGTGATTGTTCCCATTGTGTGTCTTTGGTGTCCTTTACCGGGTAGTTAACATCAACATTAGGTTCCTCTAAGGATCATCTCCCAGTCCGGGTGGCTCCAAGGTAAGATAACAAGGTGAATTTCTATTCTCGTTTTATAGATTGTATATTATTATTGCCTGTAGGTATTCTCCCATCCATTAGATTACGTACACATTCATTCGCCAAACTAAGCCATCCAAACACATTAAACTGTAACATCATTTCTCTCTCTTTCGCTCGTTCCAAACTCCTTACGTACATTCATTCATTGTAGGTCACTGCTGTTTGCAATTTAGGACACAACTACGCGCGAATAATAAATAAATTTCACTTTTTCGTATTCATTTTCAGTTAAATACATAGTTTTACTTTTTCACTAACCCATGCCTTTTCACACTTTTCACCGACAAACTCTAAACCTACCATGAAATCAATGAAATCATGCCCTAATAATTTGTTTACACTATTGAATACACTATTAAACTATGCTAAACTAAGATTTATGTCGTTTAATTATGTGCAAATCTTATGACCTAATTTGCTCATTAACTTCTGCTTTCTTTTCATTGTGTTTACCAATCGACAATTCTTTTTAGCTCATGTGTATCAAATTAGTTAAATTAATTTATTTTTGTCGTTTGCTAAAGTTTGCATACCCGTTTCATTGTATTGTGGAATTTTAAGCTCGATAAGCCCCAAACCCAATGCGAAATAAATCATCAGCTGATTTTAATTTTAAGTGGCACATTTTTTCAGACATTCTGAATATTCTTTAAATAGCTGTTTACTGTGTTTACTTAATATTCGTGGTAAAGAGTTTGAATTCGGTGAAATGTCTATTACTTATATTATTGTTTGGCAGTCTGCCTAAAGTGGTGTTTAAATTGTCTATTTGCACAAAGAGTTTGTTTTGTGTGATGTGTAGTTTGATAGTTTGTGTGTACAACATTTTTCATAAGTACATAAAATCTATTGCACTAAAAGCAATAACATATAGATAGTGCAAAATAAATACAATATAAAAATGTAAGTTGCTTTACAATAAGTACTTGTGTATAGTGAGAAGTGGTAAAAGTAATAATAATTAATGATTAAACGGTAAGAGACGGTTATTATGTAATGTAAATGAACCGATAAAATCGACATTTATAGGGTTTAAAAATTTCAGAGATAGTAAACCACTAAAACATGGGTAGGGTAAACTAATAAACTTCATGACCTGTTTGATTCAGTTTAATTGGATTAAAGATATTAGTAGTTACATTTTTTAAGCCCTAAAAATGGTCTGACTAGCCATTTCTGATTTCCAGCCAATTAATTGAGAAACACTACTTCTACGTTGATTTATACTAAATTATAAACACTTAATTGTATCATTGAAAGTTATGTTAAGTACAGATTTTATGCATGTTACTTTAACATAATTATTATAATCACGACCCAGGGCCATCATCACCATCAGGGTATGTGATTTTTTGCCGATTAAGGGTGCATTCTATTTTGTATTGTTAGCAATATTAGTTGGTGTTGTTGTACATTAGTATATCAAACGAATATGAAATGTGATTAATATAGTAAGTAAAGTATATGCATGATGACGATGACTATAGGTTATTCAATTCAATGACTGACTTTGACCTTTGAATAAGTAATAGTTTTGTTCCAATTATCCAATAAGCAAAATACAAATGATCCATCATTCAGCCTATCAAATCGAGTCAAAGCAATGAACTAGACCACTAGGATGACTACTAGTATGTATGGCACTACATTTTCGGATACTCACGCGACGCTATGCTCGGTGCCGCGGCCACGAGATACAGACTCGGTTGCAAAAGTCTCAAATGCTGCAATTTATAGAATCCTATATTCTTGTGATTGTGTCATATCCCTCGCCCTTGTGGCATTGATGGTTTACGACTTACGACTTCACGATACTACTTATTATGGCTAGTGGGATGTTTAATATATGTCACGTCACGCTGTGTCATAATATTTTTTCTGTTACTCATTATACTGTTGGTATAGATTGTATTATCAGATTGGTTAGGTACCCTTGATTGAGTCCTTTTAATTTTAATGTATGTAAGTTTAAGTAAAATAGAATTCTAAAATAAGTCGCATATTCTCACAAAAATCTCAAAAACAAATTCTTTGTTAGTCTTTCATCTTTTGGCTTGTAATTTAAAATTGATGCGAACAGTTATTTGGACGTTCTATGTAGGTAGAAGACATAATATTGACATGTAAATTGTTTTATGATATGAATAGATATCATTGAAATATTGAAAACTAAATACCTCTATGTTATGTGGTGGGCATTTTTCACCAGTATTTGTGTACTAATGAAGGCATCATAGCAATGCATCATGCATGTCTAAAATGTCTATTATGCTAAGCTAAAAATAGTAATTAATAGAACAAGAAAGTTAAGTTACGAAGTAAATTATTGCTCTTGTTCTCTTGAAGTGAGGCATAGGGTGGGTGTATGATTCCAATTCCATAATTGTGTATGTGAGCGTATGATTCAAAGATTCCATGATTTGTACCTTGCTTGTTAACAGAAGAAGAAAACAATAATTTAAATTATCATCTAATTTCCTTATCATCTAACTGACTTCACTAACTCCCTTTAGTCCCTTTCATTCCCATATTTTCGCTTGAATTTCATGTTGTCTCCTGTAATTTCATATACTTAATGCCCTATTGCCCTATTATCTGGGTTTTCTTCTACCTCTACCTACATCTCTAAAAATACTTAAAAGTCTATCTCTATAACAAACGCGATTTTCGGGTGCAAATATGTTCTATGCCATGGAATAACTCCCCAAAATGCACTATGCGCATATGCATTGAAATTGTGATGTATGTAATAGAAATTGAAATTAGCTAAATGCTTGCTGGTCTGTGGGCTGGATGTCTATTGCCTACTTTGAATGACAATGCTGGAAGACTAGTAAAGTACAAACAAACTACAAACGAGGATACATACATATCGCAATTAAAACAGTCTTATTCTGAAATACTACTTTAAATAGTGAGATTTACTTAACATCGCCCCGTTTTGATTTACATTTACTTTTTACTTGCAGTTTGCAACAAATTGTAAAATGTATTTTTTAGTTTTTTAATTTCCATTTGTTAGTCTAATGTGGTAAATAAGCAAGAGAGAAAATACACTTGACACTTTGTGGTTTGGTTGATGGCTTATTTTTGCATGGTCAGCTTAATATTTTGTTTAATGTCTGTAGGTATAATTTTTATTATTGTATTGAAAAAACAATACCAACCTCTTTTAGACTTTAGGCAATAAATAATTCTCATAGCAGTACCCATCAAAAGTATACCTCTATCCCCAATAATAATATTGCTTTTGGTGGTTTGAAATTCAGATGATTTATTATTCAACATACATAGGAATGGAGTATAAATGTGAATGAACGGATCTCTGGAAAATGTTGTACAGCTTTCTTTTCTTGTTAACCTTCCAGCCAGGAATGTGTTGTTTGACTGCGGATATTGGGATACTAGTACAAGCAAGGAAGGAAGGAACCGAGGCAGAATCCTTTGGGAACAGAACACACATTGATTCGGGGAGTCAAATTCAGCTCAGGAGGACCAGGAGCCCGGGACGAGTCTTTTGAGTTTGGTTGGCTGTAGAGAAAGGTGGGTTACTTACTGGCTTACGATTCTAACTTCTATGAGGTTACTATTTTAGCGTAGAAGTGGATGGCTGTCTGTGTGTGCAATGTCTCTTAGTTGTAGGTTAAGTTTATCTATCAGTAGTAGTAGGGCATTCTGTTCTATATGTGCTCGGCACATTTTGAAGATTATGTGAATGGTAGCATGTTATTCCCTCAGGATGTTGACCTATTTAAAGAGTGGTACTAGATGTGATGTGGTGGGTGTTCTGGGAGGATGCGGAGGGGAGAAATCCTTGTCCCACTTTTGTCTCGAGTCGAGACATTTTTTGGGGATTATTGATCCTATGTGGGTCCCGGGTTAAAGTAGGTCAAGCCAAGGCCTTCCCAATCCCAGCCTGCCAGATCTAAATGATACGTGCGCTTGGATCCACTGACCTATGCCTAAACTTTTTCTTGACTTTTACATAGCCCAGGTTCCGTCGCTTTATTATTATTATCATCTGCTCCAGTTACTCGTCGTAGAGGCTCATCTTTCCGTTCTCCGACTCTTTTCGTGTGGGGCAATCAAAAACAACTTACATAACCTAGAATTCTATAATAGTGCTCACTCATATTTATCATACGATACGTACGTACTTCTTGCTCGATACATCTCTCCCTGCTACATCGACAACCCGACCTGCAATAATAATACTATCAAAGTCAACATATATAGATAATAAACGTCCTCAGTAATTATTTTGCGTATAAGTCACGTAAATATTCATTTAGGAGCACTTAGGTACTATATTATTACAAGCAGGTCCTAGATCCAGTTTGAGTGCTTTTACAACCTCAGCTTACAAACAACATTGTAACCTGTAAATTTTGAGAGGTCTTTCTTGTTGGTAGAGTTAGGTTGAAGATTAGAAACTAGAAACAATTATGTTTATGTCTATGCTTGAATTGGATTGAAAACAACACATACATACGTATATACTTACTCACAGTTCTTGTTGTAATATATAGGGGAGACATTTTATAGCAAGGTGTAAGCAAAGAAATCACCTTTTGTATAGCAAACCTTAAGGAATATCTTTTAATTGGTACTCCAATGATTCCGTCATGTGCTGGCAATATAGCAATGTAGCTTTTTCTGTTGAATCAATTGATTATTGATTGGTATTCGACAAAATTGGCAATCAGAGAAATATGAGCCAAAATAGATTTATATTTACAATTAGGTTATTTAGGTTGTGTTGTTGGATAGGTGGTAAGTGAGTTCTGTGCTGGATAACTTGGAGACATATTTTTAACCTCAATTTGCCAGAAGGAAACTGTACACTAGCTTTATCATTTATCCCTCCGTAATTACAGATACTACCTATTAAATTAAAACGTTAGTAGTTCGCTAACATCAATACCCATAATCAAAAACCGTAGGTATGTAATAGCTATAATAATACGAATACCCAATAAGTATCATACCCTTCTTATATAGATAATTAAAGCGTGTGTGTACTATTTCCCACGTAAATCAACATAATATTTGATGACAAGTAAACAGTAATACAGTGCACTTGTCTAATAGTATATAGAGATATTCCCAGGTTATAGATACAGTGAAATATACATTTGAAATGAAACACCTGCGTTATAATAATTGTAATTGTAGCTAATTAACTGATTGTGAGTACAAGCAGAGCAGATTTGCTAATCTACCAATACCTCCCATCGCATCTCAAAAATGATTTTCATCTTTGTGTTGAGTATACCTGCTGCACTGTGCTAGAAAAAAGTCTTGTTGGACTTACAGGGTAAAGTGAGCAAGAACACGCATAAAAGTCATTAAAATAAAGAAATGGAAGCAGAGGAATAGTTTTGTGTGCTGGCTGACTGTAATAAAGCATATATCGTAGGAGAATTGGAGATTAGGATGACGAAATCTGTTTAAAAATCACACAAAAGGACCGGACAGCATCCCTACAACGCATTGTACAACACAATAAGTACTTACATTGCTGTTGCTGTGTAATGATTAATAGTTAAGTAGTGAATAGTGAGAGTGGTCTCCTCATAACAAGAACTTTCAGTAGATTTAAAGGGGGTTGGGCATAGACAAGTAATAACCTTATAGCTCTCTGGGGATTAACTCGTTCTTCACTACTCTTATAATATACGTGGTGTGTATACGTCTGTGTATCCATTGTAAACTTGTGCTACTACTTCACTAACACTAAACTCTAAACTACTATGGTACTGTACACTGCTCTGTGTGAGATGCGTTGCAGGCTTGCAAACTTGCAATTGCCGTAGTGTGCGATGCGAGTGTATGAGTTCTGTTCTGTTCTCTTCTATCTCTCCTATGGTATGGTGTGCTGATATTATAGAGTGGCAGAGAGATAGATTCTAGGTTATTGGGTTGGTCAGTCTCACTGCAACCTTTACGAAGGTTATTGTTGCTAAACGACTCTGTGTCTGTGTTCTGTAGCAAGTTGCAATCTCAAACGAACGTTTCTGCAAGTTATTATTTGGGGTTGAAGTGAAAAATCTTTAAATCCATGCTATTCTAGTTAAGTACTAAGTGTGAAATGTGTAAGTAAAACTGTTTGTCAAAAAGGAAAATCGTTTTTCAAACTTGGACTTCATGAAAGCAGAGTAAGTGGCACTTGTATATGTACTACTATCAACAGCTCTAATTTTATTGTATGCTTTAGTATAGAAATATAGAAATGCTTCGCTATATAAGTATAACTTTGTAGTTTGTATCTTAGAGTAGTAGATAGTAGTGCAAGATTTTGTATGCCTTTTATTTGCAAATAAAAGTTTTTGAAAGGGAAATTACTATTTCGCACAGTTGTTTTTAACCTTTGTAGTAATTAGTAATGTAAATGCAAAGTAAAATTCGTGTGGCAGGATTCTTTTATGCAGGAATATGCATAGATGTTTGCTCTGCTTTTTGAGACATGTTAAATATAGACTTGTTTATGTTTGTAGTTTGAGTTTAAATATTTATGCATACGTAACGCAGTCTCGCACATATTTTCTACATTTAGTATTTGGGTAAATGGGTAGTGAATTTCTTGTGCTGATATCACGACTTGAGCTTTGAACTTGTCTTTTAGCTGGCTTTTCAGTTTTAGTCATGTGGCAAAGAGTAAGTTGATGTATTATGAAGAATGTAGCCGTTTTATTAGGGGCAATCATACGTCTGTTCACTAGGGATATTTTCTTACACAGAGTTTATTAAAGATTCTAGATAATCTGCATTATTGCCTATGCTACTTATGCTATGTTTTCTGAAATCGTGAGAGTTATAAACATTCACACGTGGTGAGAGTGTATTTGAGGTGAATTTATCAAGCAAGGGGAAAATATATGTTAATGTAGGTAAGTGGAGTAACCCGACGAATAAACCAGTCAGACGACCTTTTCATTCAGTTCCAAAAAAGAATCTCTACTTTACTTCATTTCTTACTTGATAGGTATATAAAAACAGAGAGACATGACATGTACACCAGCTAACTAACTAACTAAGTTGTATTGTGTATGTGCATTTGGATTAGATGTATGTGCTTGTGCTTTGCTAAATGCAGTTTACATTTAACTGACTTGATTTGACTTACACTCGCACTTTGTTTTGCAATGTTTCCATCCATCCAACGCAAACAGATAGATACTAACTAATGCATATTGAGTCTAACCTGTGGTCGATCCATTTGCTCAGCTAACTTTTCAGTTGACTATGTTGTATGCATATGCAAAAGGCAAAACAAGATAATGTGCCTACAACTACAACTCTCATATTCGCTCTTTTGGCTGTCCTTTGGCTTTGGCACTGCTATACTAAGTAAAGTAAACTAACATGCACCACAACAAGCGGTTCAGTATGTACGTAAAAGCTGGCAACACTCAATGAATTAACCTTGTGTCGATCTTCCTGTCTCTCTATGTATAAGTAGTCGAGTAACCTTGATGATGAAGGCCGGCGAATAGGGCTTCCTTATCTCCAGTCATAGTCAAACTATTATTCATTGTTCAGGGTGGAAACTAACCCTTTGATATGTCGCTAATCCTCATCGTAAAAGTACAACTCAAATTATAAGAATTGCTCTCGGGTATTGTTAAATTTGCTATTTGCTAGAAGGTAAGACGCTATAGACACGAAATCCTTTGTAGTCTCAGTTTCTGTTTTTGATCATGTCATACATGAGATGAGATGTTCAGAAGTTTTTGTCTTGAAATAACTCTGTAGGATATGGATGCTTAACTATGTATAATAACATTAGGTAGAGTACATAACGATAGCTTCTTATATGGTAGAGAGAGATAATAAACAACAAGACCAAATGCACGGTCAAATGATTGAATTGAAAGTACATATTAATTATTTCATTCAGGTTGATGTAGCTAGAACCATTAGAATCCTCACGTAGTACATACTGGGATTATGATGGTAGGTTATGAAATGTAGATAAATATTATATAGAAATTTTCTTGTGCAGATTTAATGTGCAGATGAGATTTAGCTTTCAAAAAAGGTATAAAATTCAGATAGTATATTCTTTATACTTGCAAGTTGTGAGAAAAGTTACATTACATTTTCTTTGTGCGTGTGAAATCACAATGCACTCAAATATATACTAATGTACTATAAGTATAATAATACTAGCCATAAAATAAGGTTATGTGCACTGCTCTATAATGAACCCTCCAATTAAAGAAATAATAGAACAACATATATGTATATCCGTTTGGTTCGCTCACTTCTTCACTATAGATTTATGATTGTCATTATGTAGGAAAGATTAGGTATATCGGTATGTGTATACTGTTAGTTCTATTATCTTAGACTTTATATATATGTAGATGTCAATTATGCCTGCTTTTGTCTAGAATAGTAAATTAAATTTTAGTCTT
>JABASH010005558.1:0-11906 GCA_019776445.1 Tomocerus maximus | reverse complement strand
ATTGGCATTATTTAAGGATATAAATATAGTTCGAAATTTATTATAAGGAATTTAATTCTAAAAGTAGCAATCATGAATATCTTCAACAAATAGTTTATATTGTACAAGCACCTGGATCTCTCACTTGTTATACGATTATGTACGACATAACGTTCAATTTCAATTTACATATTTTATATACATTTAAAATTTAAGAGAATTTTAATAATATCCATAGTAGACTGAAAACGCCAAGAGAAAATAAAAATAAATACAACCACACTCGATTTTGACTTCCTTTTGCAAGCCTTTTTAATCGGCCAGATACGCTTCCCAATAAACCTCCAGCACCGTCGAAATCATCATCCTATGAACAAACAGTCAATTCATTAATTCACTTGGAACAGGTAATTTTACGTTGGATTAACATTTGGACTACAAAAATTGTATCAGAAAACACGTTACTATTTGACGAAGGAAAGAATTTTGTTCATTGACTTCTGTACCAAGATCCAGTGACAGCTGTACAAAAATTAAATAACCGAATTTATACCTATTGATAACTAAATACAATAACTTTAATGCTGCTTGTTGTATAATTTTTGTAGGAAATGCAAAAATCTAAATAAAATCTATATAAATAAACAAGTATGAGTATAAAGAGACCATTTTTTCGACAATGTTTTTTAAAATTTTAACCAATAAATGATTTTACACAAAGCATAATCTCCAATTCTTATACAACGTTGGAACATTATAATTTTCTGATTAGGTATTGAATAGGTAATTATTTAAGGGTTTATAAGAGTATTTTATAGCTAGTGACCATCAAATATTGCCTACCGTTTTCAATGAACTGATTTTACCCTTCAGCTCATCAGTTAAACGGTCATTTTCAGTTTCCAAGGGTGATTCTCCTTGCATTCCATACGCCGATTGTCCTATAAAGAAAATATTTTATGAAGATTAGCAATTAGTTCTACTACTTCCTGTACAACTCTAATCTAAGCTACATTATTTACACTACATATAAATTATACACAGAGAACAAATGAAAATAGCCGTGTTGGCGCAATGCAAGTAAAAATAAAAATATACAACGAAATTGAACATCAACTTTACGATACAAAAAGGAACTGCTTATCTCGTTTGACAAAATACAAGAATGTTAGGTAGTAGATACAGTGCCATATTATATTTCGTAACATACCTTACATACATAACATGTTTCAAGGATCAAAGTATTTATGAAATGTTGAAAACATTTATATGTAGATTAAAAATTTACCTAGAATGCAACAAAATTGTTGCGACCCAAAAATAGTTATTTAAAATGAGGTCAGGTTGAAAAAGTAGAAAAATATTGTAAATTAATTATAATAAATATACATTAGATGACTGATTTAAATATAATTATGCAAAGTCAAACCTGCAGTACGTCGCATGATTTACAATTAATATCTTCGAAACGCAGCACTTGTTTAACTTTAGGGGGAATTGTACTTCCTAATTTTAATCCCGATCACGACCAGCGTTAACTGAACAACCGATTTTAATACTGGTAGCTGTAAATCATAAAACATATATTACATTAAATTGTCATGTACTGTGAGAATATGAACTTATAATTACTAAAAGCATCTTAGCAATTTTATATGAGCAAAAAGTAAAACAACTGACGTACAAATGAATTTTACAAAAATATCCGTAAATTCCAATATGCTACTTAGCAATATTGAATATACACTAAACATGTAGCATACGGAAAATGCATAATGTTGAAATTAAAATGTTGCCACAGTCTTGCAAACACTTTCAAATTTGGTTTTGTACATTAATTTACATTTTTACTTCATTATTATGACGAGTGGTAATGGTAAGATAATTAACAAAAAGATGAAAGAATAACGAAAATAAAGAGAAAGTGATCACTGATTAAAATTCAAGCTGTAATACGTGTACCAACACCAAGTACCATGCAACCAAAGCACAAAATATTGGCTGAATATTCTTACGTAGTTTCAGTTATACTTCATGCTTTATTAAAACTGATAACCATAATTTCAAAATTTTGCAAACGAAATATCTAATCCATGGAACCTTTCTGTTGGAATACGAAGTACGAACAATGCAATTGTCAATTAGACCAGACCAAATTTCACAGAGACAGCAAGATAGAAATTTCACCTTATGTCATTGAAGTTGATTTTGGTTAGTGCGTGGGAAAACTGGGATAGAAGGATTTGAGAATCTGATTCGTGGACCGTGATGACGTTTCAGCACTAGCACGTGCTGGTAAGTCCTCTACCTTTAAAAGCATGAAAAACCATTATTCTATTCTTTTAAGGGCGGACACCCCTCAGTCGAGGTATCTAGCGGAATTTGGTATGAACTCGATCAATTTACATTGAGTTGAGTTTATTTTTTTTTCTTTTCAATTGTAACTCAAGCACAACTTGCTTTGGAAAACTCATTTTTACCAGATGTTCTTTCTATGTCCTGGAGGGTCGTAACAAGCCGTTTTTTTCGAAAAAGACTTACTTATTTTTAAAAAAAACTCTAAATGATTCCCACCAAAAAATAAAAGATTTTTTTTGGAAAATGGCCACTGTGACCTTCACGGGTCAAAATTGTAAAATATCTCGAACTTACGACCCTCCACGATAGTTAGTCTTAATTTTGAGACTAAATATGTTTAGATTTATTAACAATTTGGCGAGTTATCATTGAAAAGGTGGGGTAGGAAAATACATGCAATGCAACTACTGGAATGCCTCCTTAACTCCCTCTTTTTACGAACAGGTACTGATATTAAGGGTTCGTTCATTACTGATTACCTATCCTATCGGAGGCAATTCGATATTACTGAAGTCGCATTTACCTATAGCCTATACCTAGGACGTGGTCTCATCAGCTGACACTGATGAATACCTTGATTTATGAAGATGAGTTTAGCAATAGCAACAGCAACCCCCAAATTGGCATATGGCATAAAAAAACCATAACCTAATTTAACTTCTAATCTAACCTAGCCTGCCTACGTATTCATGATTTTATACCAAAATTATTATGCCGAAAGACGTTATTCGCGCAAATTACCTCTGCTAGAAAGATAGTAATTACTTTTATCAGTATTGACCAATGCAATAGTTCGTTTTATAGATTTCAGTTTTATCCGTGTTAACAAATCTTAAAGATATGTCAATGTTCATTTTGGTGCCCATGGTTTTCAGACTTAGCATGTGTCTCATCAACAGTTTCAAAATATTACCCATTAAATAAAAAATTGTTCATTTTATATAAAAAAAACCCTATGACTTTCTTATAATATTAATATTGACTTAATATTATTAAGGAACTGTTATCTGACTGAATATATTTTTCGTGTGTTCATAACATACTTTTAACAAAGTTCTTAACAGACAGAAGGTAACAGGTAAGTGTCCTTTCAGCAATTCAGCATGTGCAACAGCTAAAACATCTGGTGATTTTTGGAGCTAGAAAGTGTGTTGAATGGAAAATCTCAATGGCAGTCTAAATAATGTGACATGAAGCCAATTAATCTCCACGTGTTTCAGAAATTAACACAAGGAAAGTTCATAATTAATTGAAGCCGTAGTAGCGCTTAGTATGAAATAATCTACAATTTTACATGCAATTTCAGATCCCACTCCTAGGTTTTCAATAGTCCTCTTTTTATTAGTGTTTATTTCATTTCATTACTGCCAACTGTGGTGAAAAATAATTATTTCCTTAGTCTAATAGCTCAAGCATTTCCATTTTCACAGCAATAAGATGTCAAATTCAAAATCCACAGCTGCTGACCCCAGACGGAGTGACCGAGTTCACAGGTGTGTGAGAATTGAATTTTTAACGGAAATTTTGTCTGCCATAGTACGTACATACAACATAACTGGGGTGGTATTTAATTCTGTTGAGTAGGGATTGTGATTGTCTCTGAGAGGATGCAATTATGAAAAATATCATTGCTCTCTAACGCACATGTGACATGACATATTATTTTCTTCAAGGATACATGTTCCTTCCTACGCCGTTTGCATGTAACTTTTCAGCGATCTTTTCCGTATTTGATGTTTTACTTTGCTTTAAATTGCTCCTTAATGCGTCATACTGTTTTTCAGCGTCTCCCGATTTTTGTTGCAAGTAGATATGACGTAATTCGTGTAATTCGTTTTATAATGGCTCTTGAAACTTGAAACCCCGGTTCCGGGTTCTGTCCGAGAGACTGAGCGTTTGAAGATTTTTTCATCATTTTTGTACCAATATAAAATCTGCGTCAGCAATGTATTTTCTGTGTCACTACTAATTATTTAGGTAGCTACGTATTATGATCGCCCAATTTGTTGTAACTACATTTTATAAGCAAAATAATTGTTTACTACTGCAAGATGATTTAAATTGGCTACTATGAGTAAATGGGCTTCAGTTGATGAGGGCTGATACCATATTATATTCATAGTGGTATGGAAGTATTATTGTATGTATCTCTATTGACAAATTCAATAATAATAGAAGAATAAGAACCTAGATATATCCAATGGCATATATTATTGCGGAATCATTTTCTAATTAGTGCTTTAGTTGTGTATTGTTATCGCTATATCGTTAAAATATCATTTTTTTATAATTGTGTTGATGACGTCTTTCTCTTCTGCCTATGCAAGCAAACTCTGGTATCAGATAACAATTTTTGGCTAATGAGGTAATCTGATTCTGAGCCAGAGCCTACTTTTGATCTTCTGCATGTGCTGGTTGCATTGCATTTGTGATCTAGAACTCAAGTTATCAAATTCGGGACATGTTAGTACAATAACGTAGGTACTGGAAAAGTGTTTGATTTTGCCATCCAAAGCTCTCGGGAAATCCGTCCGGATTTACCAATATCCGAAAGGGAACCCATTTTATTGCTACCATAAATAAAACCAAATTACGAGAAAATTAATTTTGAGATTTAAATTTACTATTAAAATTTAAATCTCCGTTACTTGCATATAGAATCAGTCTCACAATGGTTAGCGAATCTGTCCTCAAGACTCGGCGAATTTTGGATTGGGTTTTTACCAACGGTGCATTATTAGCCATTTTACTATCTTACGATATGGGAATCGTTTTCCCTATCTGTTATTCCCAATGGCGACTTATCATTAAAGGTTGTAAAAAAATCAACAAGATATTTGACCCAAAGTAAGTTTTAAAAATGGGTAATGTATTCAATCGAAGTAGTATGAACCAGTATGAAGACGTATATCCTAATAAACTTTAATAATTGAAAGTAATAGAAAACAAATACTTTTTAAAATAATTATACATAAGCCGATTAATTGGTCCATTATTATTTTTGATCATGATAAATGACTTATCAATTGTATGTTCAAAACTCGATAACATTCTTATTCGCAGACGACAATTTTTTGATTATTTCAGGTCCTAATGTACTGCCCTTATTAGACTTCCTTAAAAAAGATAGACTCTATTCAGAATTCAATGCTTGTAAACAAAATGACTATAAATATAAAACTGAATTTAGGTAATCATAGTTGCTGAAGAATCAGTATTAGAGAAGTTACCACCAATAAGCTTACAAATAGGAGATACGTTAGTGGAACCGGTAAATAAATTACGAATTTTAGGATTGGCAGTACAATACTACCACAAAGAGGCAACTGTCAATTACCAATAATAACAAATAGAAACTCTAAAACTGATAAATTTCAAAATATTTAAATGATGAAATTAAGTAATCAATATTGAAATTTGCGTATTCTGCGATGTAAATTTCATATATTTATTCCTATTGCATTTATCTGCAAAATTATCGATTGAGAAATGAGGTTATGCCAAAAAGGTGTTTGGATTAATAATACCTATAAAGGACGTTTTAAAACAACAACAAACAGGAAATGATTAAACTTTTCATATTTTGTGGTTTTCTAGATATCGACTTTCTGGACTGATATTTGAAGATTTCACGTCTGACTACATGAGCGTCATTGGGATGTTGTTTAGCATGTTTGGATTAATGATGAGGGTAAGGCTATAATATGCAGACTTAGGTGGTTTAATATTGAAGATACCTATAAATAATATTTTTAAAGATACTCACATCGAATTAGTATGGCTTTTCAGAAAATTTTGAAGTTGAATTCTAATTTGACGACGTCAATTTGTGAATCTCCCGAGTAAAAATATTTTATTCAGCTCAGTAAAACATCCAAATTATGAAACTATTGCTATTTTAAAAAACATGTTGCCTTTTTCTATTATTCTCAAGCTAATGTTACAGTATGCGGCAGGAAGAATTTTCCATAGATAAAGGAAATCTATGCATGATATGCATGGCATATGGAAACTTCTTACTGCCATGTACTTTAGAATATATTATAATTATATTTCGTATTCGTAAAATAATAACCTCCTCAGAACAACGAGCCCCCTGTCCTTTACGAGTACAGTATCTTTATATACCTATTCTTATTTAATTCGTCTTATTTATATAATTTATTATACAGTATTTGACCAACAAATTTATTATTGAGTCTACTCTTTCAATGTATTTAAGAGGAGGCAATGGTACTAAAAGCCTTGGGGTCGATTGAATTGAATTAGGGTAACTACAATGAGGTGACTGTGCTACGACGCGGGGCTCATTGTTGTGGGGAGGTTGTCATCCTACGATACGTGATGAGTTATAATTTATAATGACAAAGTAATTCCATCAATCAAGGAAATAGTCAATTTTGGCAAAGAATTTAAAAAATCTACGAAAATTTTAGTAATATTTTGTTATTTAATTACTCAGATGAAATGGTGTGCATGGATTGCAATCTACTGCTCTTGTATTGGATTTGCTTCTTCAAGACTTCAAGATGATGCCAAACAAATTTTTAGCAGTTTCATGTAAGTATAAAAGCGACCAATTTTAATGAATACAAATACGTAAACCCATGTCTGTTTGAGACTAATGGAATCTATTTTTAACTTTTTTAAAGGTTGAGTATTTCTGCTGTCGTTATGTCCTACTTACAAAATCCATCTCCAATGACTATGCCATTTTCAAACTAACATTTGGAAACCCTGCCCACAATTTGTTTTGCTCAGGAACATTTTTAACATGTAATTTATTATTGCATGCAACATTCATTCATTATTTTGGTTTTGTTATTATGTTTTTGCAGCAGAGCGAATATACAAAGTCACTAACGAATGCATAATTATTACCTCGTTAATCGTCATGTAGCTTCGTTCGATACGAGTAATACTCGGCAATAAAATTATCAAATCAGGTCATACTTATAGTGTTATAGTAAATAAATAATCTTCATATAATTGTATGTAGAGGGTGGCGTATGTAAATGTAAATTGGGGTTTCGTTTATATTATAGTAAATAAAACTTATATGATGTAATTAGATTTATAGTTATAAGATATATGGCTACTCCCAAAAAATGTTTTGGTAGCTAATTACATTGCATTAATAAGCAATAGATAAACTACAGATAAAATTAAAATTCTAAGTTGGTGCCTAAATTACCGTGTAAAAGCCCTTTCCAAATAATTTAGCGACTTTGCATATCATCTTCGTAGTTCGTAGCCTAATTGACACTTCCATATTTCTATAGACAATACATAAAACTTATACAATTTTCGTCCATATTCTTACTGAAAGCAAGCAACTTGACTACAAATACCCAGCGATAATTCTACTTTAACTCAAAAATTGCCCTACAAGCAACTAAATTTTTACAAACCTGTAGAAATATGGAAGAGACAATATTCGGAGTTAAGTGTTTATATTCTATGGTACTGTAATACCCATGTAATGTAATAAGACATTAAAAAATAAAGACTATTCTTTAGAACATATTATTTATTAAACAAATTGTTGTAATATTTATTATTTTAATGATATTACTTCAAATTCATAAAATAAACTCAAGAAAGGGATTAACAATCGCATTACCTACTTATGATCATACATATTACAAAATCAGTGCATATGCATACTAAGCCCGATTGTTACCATCACCTGTATTAACCAGACACGAACCTCAGATGAACCGTAGTTACGGGAAAAATAAAATATGTTCTACCGCTCTAAAATTGATACAATATTATGGCCTTTGAAATTATATT
This sequence comes from Tomocerus maximus, assembly GCA_019776445.1. Taxonomy (NCBI): domain Eukaryota; kingdom Metazoa; phylum Arthropoda; class Collembola; order Entomobryomorpha; family Tomoceridae; genus Tomocerus; species Tomocerus maximus. The sequence continues at coordinate 3,773 of JABASH010005558.1, read as the reverse complement.
TTAAATTCTACTTGGATGCATGAAAATCAAAAATGAGAAATGGTAGTCCAAAAACATTGACTTGATGATTTTACAAATAAAACAAGCAAAAGTAAGTAAAGTAAAAAATAAATTAAATACAATTAAATGCAGATGTTTCAAGATTTAATTATAGCTTCATTAATTACAAGATGATCAAGGAAGATAATTTACTCTACGTCATTTTTCCAATCGTATAAATTCTTAAATATAGATTTGTACAATTCGGTTTTTGCATTTTCTGTCATAGAATTCTTGTCTTGATACGAAGCCATGAAGTTTACTAATTTTGGATGTATATCATAGCGAATTTTTCTACCCTTACTGGCTTTTGTATCTACTTTTCTTTTGTATTTTGTTCTTAGTTTTTGAAGCTTGAGGTAATGACGACTTAGGTCACTAGTTTTTTCTGAGTTTGAAGACGAATTCTCAATAAGTTCTCTTAGCAACTGATGAAAGAAATCATCATCATTAAAACTTTCAGGATCTAAAGTGTCCTCAATATCTTCGTCCACTTTTTCTTTTTTGCTTGCATCCAGCTGAGAATTTCTCATTTGAGTTCGCTTTAAAAGCCTCTCCTTGTTAGCTAAAACGTGATCAATCTGTTTCACAGTCGATATTTGAAATGCGGAGAAATTGTTTTTATTGAGTTTTCCAGAAGCAACTTGCGTTTTGTCGTTCCACTTTTGAATGATTTCCTTCCTGCGGGGAATCGAAGCTTTGAAGCTTTTAGAAACAATCTGCTCATAGTCATTTAGTCGCTTTTTCTTCCGTTTCACAGGCTCGCCGTCTTCGTCGGAGTGATCATCTGATGACATATTCTCCTCGTCGCTTTCTTTGATCTCCGCCCTAGATGTTTTCATGCCGTTTCCAAGTTTTGAAATGTTTTGGTCGTCAGATTCGTCTTCATCGTTTTCGTTACCGTCTTCGTCACCGTCTTCGTTATCGTCTTCGACATCGCTGTCAACAGTCTCCTTAAGGCTATTCTTAGAAACTTCTTCCTCTTCCTCACTAGTGATCTCGTCCTCAAGACCATCTTTACGCGACTCAGAGATGTTAGTAGGTGAAAGCAAAGCCTGCAAGCCCAATAAGTTTTCCATTAAGTTTTTAATGGCCGTTCGACTGTTTTGAACAGCAGCCATAAATTGTAATCCTTCATCTTCTTTGTCCCCAGCAGCCTTTGTAACATTTTCAAACAAATCAAATCGAGGCAATTCATTACTTCCAGTCAATAATTTTTGCAACTGAATCCGAATTTCCAGTAAAGAGTCCCAAATGCCTAAAATTCAAAAATTACAGCAGTTGTGTGAAAGCATTGTTTTCAAAATTCCTATTCGACAATTATTAGTACTATTAGTATTTATTATTAGTAGCACAATTATTAGTATTTATTCTCGTTGCTCCACCAATAATAATATTAGCATATTAGTAATTGGGTATAAGATGGTCAACAAAATATACAACGTTAATTATAAAATACATATTTACTTTTCAAGTAATATAACTACAAGTCTCACAGAGTTAAAAATTGTTATTAAAATTTTAAATTTGTTTTATTTTTGAAAATTAAACTATTTTTAATTTTTATTTCTGTCAAAAATAGCACTTTAACGTTTATTCAGGTTTTTTTAAATTAAATAGCAACTGTAGTTATGCTTTGATTAAACTTACGTAGTTGGTTTTGAATTCCAAGTCCTTTTTCAATTTCAGCGTTATTATCATTTTCACTGAATGTTTCCATTGTTTCAGTATCACTTCTTCGCTATGTCTAAATGGCTAATGTCTTTAAATAAATTGTCATTCCAATAATAAAACTGATTCAATTAAAAAAGTCGCGGTAATTGTCACGATTAAAATTCACTACTAGTACATTTGGATTGTCTATTCACTATTCTCTTGTTTGTGATGTTTTAGGTAAATACTACCAGCAAAGATGGTAATTCCAGCTAGCCGAAGCTAAAGTCCCAGGTAGCCGAAGCCGAAGGACCAGCTATCCGAAAATCGAAGACCCAGGTAGCCGAAGCCGAAGAATGTGCTAGCTAGCCGAAGGCCCAGCTAGCCATTTAGTAGGTATCATACTCATTAGTAGGCATCATACTCATTGGTAGGTATCATACTCATTACGTATGTACCAAAACAGTGATAAGTTTGCAATGGTCCTCATTTAGTGGCCTAGGCACTATTGGCCTGTATTGTCATCATAGCCTTTCATATGTATTATTATACCTTTCAGAAATGGTAGGGGTAAACTAACCTGTTTGGGGAAGGAGCTTTTTATGCCTACTATGTACTTATTATTGGAATCTTTGGTTTCTCAAAATACGTTTCGATTTGTTAGCCTGTTATGATTGCATTGTACTCTTTGACATATGAATATGTAAATATGGATGGGTTTCTACGGATTGATTGTAAATTATTTTATATTTGTAAATCGGGCTAGCTGGGCCTTCGATCTTCGACTAGCTGCTCCTTCGGCTTCGGTTTGTGCTAGTCGGCTTCGGCTACCTGGGCCTTCTGCTTCGGCTAGTTGAAACCACTCTAGCGAAGACCACGTTTTAATTTGGATAAACACAGACGACATACGAATACGACACGGAGTACGAAACGAACGGAGTAGTTCATCAATCAAATGCGTGCGTGATTTCGCCAAATCTTTGAAGATGATATTTTGAAATTCGCGCTAAACTTTATGAAATTGAGTGGGAAATCTTTCAGAAATTATCATTGTCGCAATTGCAACTGAAAGTGCCTACAGTCCCTAGCCAATTCATTCAGAATGTCAACTCTGTTCTGTAGTTCAATAAACATTTTATGTTTGAAGTTGACTGTTTTCTTATCCGTGTCCAGCTAAAGAAAAAGGTATGACAATTAATTTTTTTAATTCTGTAAAATATGCTAGCTGATTTAAATTTAGATCCTCATGCATCATTCCAAAATTTTCTGTCGACCTTCTTGACAATTCTCCACTTCTCACGTCTGACTACTATTATGTATTGCTGTCAACGATAGCATAATATTTATCGATTTCGCGGGACGAAAAGTGACAATTACAGTTTCAGCTGGGTTGCTGTCTGTTTCTCCAATTATGAATTAAAAATAATCCAAATGACAATATGTTAATAATATCTTTAATATGTTTCAAATCATGTTATCTAGATCTAGATAACAAAAATTTAAAATAAGTGTTGAACGTACTGAAGCCAGAACGAATTTTTTAATATTAGCATCCATGTCATAATGTTATAATTATACATACATTCAGCATTACAATCTTAATTGCGATATTTCAGCAAATGACAATGATATTAAAAACAATAAAAAGCAATGTAAAATTGACAACTCAAACCAATGTTAAAACACAATAGTGTTTTATATTGTTGGTGTGTTCTATATTTTCAGCATGATTTGGAGTAGATTTTCAAACTCTTTGTATCAATGAAATAAATGCATAAAAATATAGTATAATGGAAAAATGATGGAATTGACTAGCCAAAGCCCAATTTGGGGTTTATGGACAATGACTTTACCATTTCTACAGGGTTGTTCAGAAATAAGACCTACAATTTTATCATGCACAAGAAACATTACGGCGACTCGTCTTTACTGGAAATTGAGGTGTTGGAATGTTTTTTAGCCACATTTACATTTAAACGTCGGAATTTTTTCCTTTGGACATTAGGGAACATAATATATTTCGTTTACGTCCGACGTAAACGTTAAATACGAATTTTGCGCCGTTTTTATTAAATTTCCGA
>JABASH010005557.1:0-11907 GCA_019776445.1 Tomocerus maximus | reverse complement strand
ACGTGTAGGGAATACTAGTAACACTAAGATATTACTAATATACAGTCTTAAAACAATATTTGAACTCCATAAGAAGATATTTCCCTTTATTGGTATCATTGTAATAAAAATGCGGATAGGTAGTCGACTGGTACTCGTTTCATTTCATTACTATCGTAATCACATTTCCTATTCGTTCTTTCTAATAATATTCTGTGAATACCTGTTATATGTATTAGCGATAGGGCGTAAAAAGTACACATACTTACTGCATAGTATTTATAACAATCCAAACCAAATAATAGTATTCAGTCAAACTATCACTGCTATGAAAATTCCCCATAAAGATATAGATGAAATAATAACTAATTAGGCTGCAGCTAAACGTAATACGTAATAAATAGGTTCACTAATTAACATTGTTTGTAAGGGAAAGAAATCTTATACTTGTACTCAACTTACTCAACTATCTACGTTAATTGGCTGTTGTACATCTTCTGCCAGATACAAAGTACTTTTCACATACTGTTCACTCTATTTCTAAGAGTTCATTCATATGATAATACAAAAAATTGAACAAATTGTCTCTGTATTTTAATGATTAAGAAATGAGCTGAAAGAGATCTTACACCATTGGTGGCAAATCTTTACAATCCATAGCTACTCTGTTTTATGGCGTTAGGGAACATATTTATATGGTACATATAACTTGCAGTTACATTTCATCCTCGTTTGAAGAAACACAAAAAAGTGCTCTTTTCACACTGTAAACGTTCATAAATTCTTCTGTGTGCATTTTAAAATTGTTTTAAGGAATCCAAGTTTTGTGTATGGCTGCACATGAATGCGGAAAAGGTTTTGAGTAGGTACCTATTTAGTTGAAGTGGCTGAGGAGTTCACATAGTTAGGATTCATTGACAGAAAAAAGTATGAATATAAATGGTGGAGAAAGGAATGATGTTAGAAATCATTCGTCTCGTGATTATTCTATTGAGGATGTGGTACAATATAAAGTCGTATTCTAATCCTTGTAGTATTTCTTGTTTCTGTGAGAAAAGAAAGCAGTAGATAGATACATAATATACGGATTGATTGGTGATGTCGTCGGCGGTGTACAGGGGGATGGGAAAGTACACATCTCCCATAGAATGATATCAGATCTTCCTACTCCCTACCTTAACTCACAATAAATTTATGTATGGTATGTAGTGGCAGGAATAATAAGTACATACTTACACAAGTGTAGCAATATTATATATAATATATCTATGTAGGACTAAAACTAAAATTGGATAGGAATTATTGGAAAAAGTCTTCTTGGAACGGGTTGGTTTGGTAGTAGTAGGTATGTAGTAGTATGGGTATGCATGTGTCGACTACTATTACAGATATACTAGGTAGGTATTAGATATTGAGAGAAATGTACGATCACTACATTTATTATGCTACGAGGAAATGATTGGATATAGTACAAGGAACAATAGAGAGTTCTGAAGATACATACCTGTAGACGTTATGTTACTATTATGTATGTAGCAGCAAGTAATAAGACGACGCGTATTGTATGAGAGTATCAGTAGGACAGACAGACAGTGTACAGTTGTTTGTACAAATAATGGTGGAGTTGTACTACCCGGGAGGCAGCGTTTTGGCTGGGAATTAATGTGGTCCCTTTTCGTGGAATGGAGACAGATGGAGAATGGAAACACGTTGTGCCAGCCACTCTGCAGATAGAAACAGAGCACTGCTGTCTATGTCTATCTGTAGACATATCTGTAAAACAGGGATAACAACAACAAAACTAACTCTACTATGCATTAAATAAGCACTACCTACTAAATATGTACTGACTCTACCACATTATAGTAAAGATTATATTGGCCCTGCAGGGAGCCGAGTCTTAACCCATATTATACTACAATACAGTCATAGCTAGGCTGTGACAAGGGAAGAGATATAATATAAATTCGTACACTATCAGATATACTAACAACCAATAAATAACTGAAGAAAGCTTTGAGAAACATATTCGTGTATTCTTGTAGTAAAAAGGGAAGTAGCATCAGGATTCCTGTTGACTTTTCTTCTTGTATCCGCCTTGTGCGAGAAACGGCAGTATTTGATCTCACTGATCTCTCGACGCTTCCAGTTACCTGACCTTTGCAATCTTTAAACTGGATACTTTCTATCTAACAATCCACTATACAATCTCTATCTGTTCATGGGATCTTTTCTATCACCAACTACCACATAGTTATTTTTTATCGATGTATCTATTTCTATGTAGGTACTAAGTTCGAAAGGCTCTTACCAATTAGTAGGAATAAACTCCAAATGATATCCAAATGCGAACCAACGTCATAATAATGTATATTTATAGAATCACACACCTATGCTAAATATCTGTACATAGAAGTACATACCAATTACCTATCTATACACCTACTACATACAATAGAATCTTTCAAGACAGTTAGTTCTCGTAAGTAGAACTCATTGCAAATCTCCACTCACTTGAACTTTTCATCATCTCAAACCCAGGTAGTGTCGATACTAAAAATAGTTGTGATTCAATGTAAAAATTTCTTTCCTCGGAGAAAGTTGAGCAATAATGTATTTCAAGGTATCAATCAATAAAATGGGAGTAGCAACAATGTTTCTTTCATTTACCAGTGATAAAAAAATTCTTCGTGAAATTTGGGAAATCTACAGCAGATGAAAAGACAAGTTCAATGTTCAATCTTTATATTTTCTCTTTGTGAAAAATGCTATCCTACAAAGTATTCATGTTATACGTAGTCTAAGGGGTTTTACTTTTACACTTTTTTAAAACCAATCCCTAACTATGCTTTGGATTTGCAAAGAGTAAGTAAAGGAACGAAGCATTATGAAAGACGATGGAGAAAGGAGTGAGTTGCTTTCTAATGGTCCTGTTTCTATGTCTTTATAATTTGTTGGGAAATGCCATCTCCGACTATTACATAGAGCTAGGTGGAGGATTTTGTTTTCCATGAGGATGAAGGAAAGACATGAATAATATTGCTCTACAAGAATGTATACATGAGGAGTAGCAGTAATGGGACACTAACAGGTGTTAGTTGTAGGTACTTGACGAAGGGAAATGAAAACGCCTTGAATAATTGGTACCTATGAATTTGCAGTCCTATATGTAAGGATATTAGACAGCAGGAGGGACAGGTGCGTTCTGTAGTAGTTTATCGACTGGACTTTCTCCGACTTTCACTCTACTTTCTTAATGCGTATCGTTGGAATTTGTAGGATGGAGTTTGAGTATAATGGAGAGGAGGGGCTGTGTCTGTAGGCCTAATATGCAATTTGTCAGCCTAAGAACGACTTCAGGTGTTGCAAAATATAAATATCTGTGAGTACGACTACTAAATCCCAACTGGAGCAAGGAAATGTGGTTATGTATATGTATTCTGTGAAAGTACGATTGTTTTATGGTTGTATGATGCATAGTTGCCTATACTGCCTACAGAGAAACTTCGAATTAGGTATTTCTAATAGCAATAATTAGATTTAAGTCTCTCACTACTCTACAGTACTAGCCTTATCACATTTTACTGAAAATTCAAGTCTACTAGAGAAATCCTCACTTTATTCTATTGTAGGTAGTCTACTACTTATTACTACTCAGTGTACGTAATAATATTGCTTCGGTAGCGTAGAAATCTCTAGACACTCTGTACTGATACTTAGACTTTATTACGTTGACTCACTATACTTACTACAACAATAATATTTAGTAGGTTAGTCTGATGCGCTATGGTATGATAATATATCTAAATATATGTATAAAACAATAGTGAGTATGTCTGTTGTGTTGTGTATTGTGATTGTGCCGTTGTTGTGAATAGTTATGTAACGTATAAATGTCTACTAACAATAATTAATTACATAATTAAAAATTTTAAATAGTAATAGGTATAACATTGATATCGTAATGGTCTGTGTATTTGTTCCTTGTATACTTATCTTTAGTTACCTCCCCAAGTGGTTTGCTTGAGCAGCTACTTACTCTAGTACATTACTTATTTGCTATAGATTACCTTATATGATTCACAATATCGATGATTTTGAAAGTAAATATTAATTAGTACTTGTGTTACTAGTTACATGTATTAATTGGTTTTGTGGAACGTACGATGAAATCCTTAAATGTTATTAAGTACTTAATGTATATGTATTTGTATTGTAGTTATTAAATCATATACAAAAAAATTATTCCCATGCATTGAATTGTTAGGTTTTAGTTCTCCCATATCCAGACTCTAACTTACACTACAGTGCTGTTGTTGTAATATTATGTGCTATGACAGTATATTATTATGTAATTTATGTATCTGTTTCGATATTCCTAATTACTATACTACTCTATATACTCCAACAAATCGTAGTCTGTGTACGGATTAGCTATTTACATTACATAATGAGCAGTTCTTGTATTGTGAGTCGAGTGGATTGGGTGTATTGTCTATATTATTATGTAATTGATTGAGTCGAAATCCGAATAATAGTGATACACAACGTGTTACGTAACTTTACCAATACATGTTTACTTACCATTACCAGTATCATAATATTCTAAGAAATAATGATACATTTAGCTTTTATAGAGCAGCAGCGTGTCTGTAAGGAATTGTTGTGTTGTAATGTATTTAGTATTTATGATCTAGTATTGCATTGTGCTCTACTCTACTAAAATAGTGTAGTGATCTACATACATTATAATGCGTTATTGGATTGTGTAATTGTGTATGAGTAACATATTATTCATAGATGAGATGATCTAATAGCGTACGTATGCATAATAATACTTATAATAAGCTGCTTGTATTGTACATTGTATCGTCAGTTTACATTATACAATATGTACGAGGGGTTGCAACGAATCTAGCAATGTAGACGTAACCAAACAGAGACTGGAAGTCAATGTGCTTTTCCTAGGTATAGATAGATTAAATAGACACTTGCCTTCATCGCTATCTAAAAAGAAAGCATCGAGTTGTCTCTCCACACACATAAAGACAAACGATTGCAGTGCAGAGTCAGAGACACACACACGAAACCATTTACCTACCAACTTACCCAACAACAACATCAATAAACGAACAAAAATTCTGCAGAGTCAAATCTTGTATGTTGGGTAATAATTCTGTATTGTACAAATTGCATCCTTTTCTAATGTAGTAGGCATTCCTAACAGTAAGAATACTTAAGTAAGTCAAGGCAGGCAACTAAATAACTGCCGTAAGAAATGTCAAGTCAAACCATATTATTAGACTTGAATTTTCTTTTTTACCAAGAAATTTTTACATTGTGATTTGAGTTACGTATATGCCTACCTTAATTATCTATGTAATTAAAATACATGTAGTGATATACCAAGTAATTAATGTCGGCTATATAATATTATTAAATACATTTAAATGTACCAGAGAGAAAGTGTATAATACTCTTTGATATTTACACCAGACTAGACTCACTCGCGGAAACGAAATAATAAGTAAGTAAGGACTGCGTGGTAATTGGAGAGAACAGAATGCAGCCTTGACTAAAGTCAAGTGAAAATGATTGATTGTACAATTATGAAACGCTTTCCTTTTGGATCTCGTGGATTTATGTGGTTGGATTTACGTCTGGCTGTAAATGATCAATTTAGATCTTGATCAGACTAATCTGACAATGATTCCCACTCGACGTGATTTGCTGCTGTGGGAGGAGTCCTGACTTTGACTTGACATTTCTCTACCCTGACTCACTTAGAGCTTTCTTTATTGTCTCTCCTACTTACTCGTACATACTGCATTATTCTCTTTTAGCCAATTCTTCTGTCTAATAGGTACTGCAGCTACTTTCTTTACCATACTAGTAGGTACCTATACATGTCTGTACATGCATTAACACATATAACTTCTAAAATTCTACTTCTACTACATATTATATAATATATACTTCTACTATACTACTATGAATTACATAACATAACCTACATGCTACTACTATCAGTATTATTACTATTAATTAATAGTAGACTTAACTACATAGGTACTACTACTACATAAATACATAGTACATACATACTACATACATACCTACTATAATACTGTGCATTTACGAAACTAACATTTAATACATTCTTCTTCCTGTAGTTTATCCCAGTGATTAATTAGCAATCTGCCATGATGGATGTTTTACTATTGTCGATCATAGCTCTTGAAGCTCAAAATCATTCGATGCATTTCGTAGCTAACCATATCTTAACGTAAGTCGAAAACAAATGAATGTTGTTGCTTTCTACGACGGGAAAAGTATGTAGTTGTAATATTTCGCATGTAGAGGACCAGATGAGACATACACAATAGACAAACAGACGATTCACCCAATTAAATCTTGAACTGATCTGTAGTGACTGTAATGATGTAGTCTAATAATAATATTTTAGTGCCCAAAGACTCCCACCTTGTCCCTACTACATACTACTAACTACGACGTACTAAAATTGAGTACATAATAAATTCCTTATTAGACAAAAATATGTACTTGCACCGAGCTATACTTGGCCTCGTGAGTTAGTATAGCTACTGACATACATATTATTACGTAAGTATTGTGTATTATGCTAATTACAAATAGAGTTGAACCAATCTTCTTTCCAGTTACGTAACCAAACATCGAAGTAGACTCCACAAAGTGAAACTGAACTATGCAATTGAATTAAACTAAATATTATCTCTGTATGTAATTTATTAGGAGTACAACTTATTCAGTATCGTTAGGTGCTTGTTGGTTGACTGTAGTCCACATGGCGGACGGACTGAATTGAATTCTATACTCTAATTCTAACAGTGCAATGGTTGAGCCTGCTGCGTATGTATGGACTGTCCCCATGTGAATTTTGTAATTACCTACTTAATTAATTACGTAATGATTATTAATAACTATTTATTATATGTAGGTGTACTGAACTGTATGTAGGTACGTTCCATATAACAAACAAATTACAAACGTAGAATTGACTAGTACGTTGTTGTGAGTATTGAGTATACATGTATGTACAACTTGTGTGTACTGTATGTACTATTTATTACATTTACTATACACTACCTCGTTTCCGGAGCAGATTGCTAATTGACTCATCAGTGGCTAAAAGAACAATCTCAAAGTTTTTGAAAGATATCAATGTTGATGATATTACATACACGAGTACCGACAGCAGCAATAATATTTACCATTATAAATAACTCCTATAATAAAATGGATTATATTTGTACCCTCTCTAGTAATTTTTGTGACCATATTATTTATCATGGTTTTCGTCGTTTGACAAAAATATCCACGCCATGTCCACATTAATTAATAATCTGTACTCACTAATTAGATTTCGACAAGTGTGCTACTCTAGCACACTATACTCTTTCGAGTAGTAGATCTTCCTCTCAATATTTAATTTAGCTTGCTCTTTGTACTGTATATATCAAAATTACAATTGGTAAGTAGTCTACACACCATAGTAAAGTATCGTAATGCGTAACAATCGTAAAGTTGATATGTATTTAAGTAATCTTACGTAATTTGCTACTATTGATCACGCATTTGACTCTGACTTTCCCAAGTACCGTAGTGGGATATTTACATTTACTTATTAGTATTGGTTCTGTATTATATGCATTTGATTTGTACTTATTAACTCTGTATTGCATTGTGTGATCTAATCAAATGGGTTTCGCAAACCGAACTTTTGACAATTTATGATTATGTAGCTAATGCTAATCGTAATAAGCTAATAATAATTTACTTACTTACTAAAAAGCCTGATAAGCAGTAACTTTACATTTACGCTCTGTCCAATTATGTTATGTATGTAATGTATATGCACTCAATGTAGTAGTATTTACTAAATTTATTTAGTCACCTTTGAATTTGACAAACTAACTATTTCCCTATTTGTAGTAAATACGAGTCGCCTCAATTTCGACGACACGAACCTCAATCTTGCGTAACATTTCCTCACTCATTCTGACTTACAACAAAGTAATTGTGTTTCTGTGTGTACGTAGTCTATGCGTAGTTATCGTAGTCTAGTGTATGTACCTAATACCTAATCTCAACGTTCAAGTATGTATATATAATTCTATTGTATTGTATAATCGACTAGTTCTTCTAATGAAGTAGGCTGAAACGCAACGAAATGGTTTGTTTGGCTGGTTTAAATCATCCTTGTGGAAAGCCAGGTGTTTCTCGATATTAGTTCTATATAACGTAGACTATTAGTGCTAATATACTTTGATTTGTAATATTATACCTTTCTATTGTGTGTGATGTAATTTAGGTATTCTTTCACTTCCTATGCGTACATGTCTATTAAACTTTCACTTTACTTTCACTAGTAAAGCTTTCTCTTTATCTCCTTTTATGGGTTTTTCTACGTATTGGTTGTAATCAAAAATGCGTGTCTGTTCTACAGGGCAAAGTGTTCATAAACACGTAGATGAGATTTCTTTGTCTCTTCCTTTGTCCTATGAACACTTTGTGGCGCATCGCCCTATATTTCTATACGTATATTTTGATCATTGATATACGCATGTCAATCCGCTTTTTGTCGTTGGTCACTTTATTTGATTAACTATTTACAAATCATGCTCATGCATCACTTTTTCTATTTTACAAGTCAATGCTAAAAGGAAATCAAACTTTCAAAAAAACAATTTTTATGCATGGTTTGGGATTGTGTTATATGAACTTATTATACTGGATTCTATATGGATGACTTGACTATTTATTTGAATTTATCTAACTGATGTACTGCATTGCAAGTAATTTGACAAGACAAATTAGACGGTTGGCTGTGGCTCATTTTCTTTTAACTCTAGTGACATAACTTGTGTAGTGTTTAAAATTATTTCAATTGTTTGCTACATGATCGTGAGCGTAAAAGTAACTGTAACGTGGTAGTACTACTAAGTAGATTATAGATTTAGTTAGTGTGCCGCTACATTGTGAAATTATGTTTAATTATTTTGTTACCCTGGCCCGAAACCAAACGAAACCAAAGTAGAGCGTAGAGTTGCGACCACAAAAAAGAAGTCACCTCCCCGCAACTAATCTAACATAACGGAGTAAATGTTCAAATAAACTTACTACCATCTACATATAAGTAATAATTAGCATAAATGATAACATATGCGATTCCAGTTTGATTTCTTGGGTTCGGAGACTCGGAATCGGTGAAAGCAAAGAGAAAGCGTCATCAACGTTGATGATGTGTCTCTGTAGTCTAAAAGAAAATTTCCTAATTAAATCTTTACATAAGAACTGGATCGTATGTGGTGTTAAAAGGTGTTGGTGTCTTTTGAATGTTTTTAGTCTAATGCAGACCATAAACTTTGCCTGCTCTCATCTATCTCATTCATCTGTATCTATTAATTGTACTTGTACTGCGGTCTGCAAGGGACTGCACCAGCTTACTGTTAGTTTAAGTAGCCCCCGTACAGTAGTTATTTGTAGTTCATTAGATGTGGAATCCTGCTTCGTAGATTTGTATATGGAATGGAAGAAATAATATGTGTCAGTTAATATGTGTGGGAAAACTTTTTGCATGTTCGTTTTTATTCTTTTACATACATTACATTATATCACTCTGTTCTGCAGCATCTCAATATCAACACGGATATATACGCGTATATATACATATTGTACCTTTCTGGCTAAATACTTGTCTCAACCTCTATCTACTTAATTGTAAGCATACCAACTATTAAGTAGTCATGCCTAATTTCGTACCTGTTTCTACATTTGTTAGTGTAGCTCATATTATTAATGTAGTTTGATTGGCTATATTGAATACCTAAACAATAATACTTGTAGGTGCATAATTAATTCAAGTAGATAATTTTTGCAACATATTCACAAAAGGGCTCATAATAATAATGCATTTTCAAGTGGATAGACAAGGGGACAATTCTAATGCAACCGGACCTTTCTTTTAATATTTTTGTACAACTTTTAAGAATTCCTGTTCTCTACATTTATATTCCTCATTAATTTTATAGTAATATTGTACGATCAGGAAATGTAAAGTTGGACATTCAATGTCCGATTGTAATTTAGAATTTCCAACATTCAGCCCTTGTCAATTCCAATATTTATTTCACTGTTGTGCAACTTAGCCACGCGTTCGTTGAATCTTAATGTAGGCGTTTGGGCGTTTTGGCTTATACTTTCCTCAATCCGACAAAATATTTATTTACGTACATCTTGTTTGGATAATTCAATTTGTAAGTATTGCATGTTTCGTAAGCATAATATGTAATCATTTAAAAACTTTGCATAAAGGTACCATTGCAATGCAGTCAACAACTTGTTCAAAGCTGCTAGTTAGAAATAACTGTCTCGATGTTTTATTATATTTTAACATGCATAGTGTAAATCAATTTTATTTCCCTTGGTGGTAATAATGTTGAAACGATGAATAACTTGAAATGGAAATGCGAATTATTAATTACAGGCTATTACATCCATTTTGGCCAAAACATACATAAAGGTGTATTATGAAAACATTTATTTATATTTAAAACAATGTTAATTTTCATTCTGATTTAATTTATCGCATTTTCATACCCTAAGATGTCGTTTTCAAATCATCACCTGGGAAATTTCATTTCAAATTTATAATTGGTTTTGAAAAATATCTTCAATTCCATTTTACTCTTATCCTACGAGTATGGAAATTAAATAATGAATTGCAAATGACATCGGAAACATCTATTTATTGCGTTTTCAGTGTCATTTTTTGAGAATTTTAAAATAGTATCAACTGGACCCGTAGTAATTATATCATTCATGTTAGTTACTGCAGCTGCAATTTATTTTACCCAAGCTCGTATGTTAAGAGTACCACTTTTATATATTATTAATACTGTGTGAATTTTTGTCGGCTATTACACTGCCATCAGTTTTGTCGCAGTTGGATAAGTTGTTATTGTGCATTTAAGCTTTGGTTTGATTTCACCACTCGTTTGGAATATATTGTAGTCATTATGCACGGAGTATGTGTGGCATTCATATTCGTACCTGTAAATAATAACTATATCAAGGAAGCGCCGACCTGCCGACAATGACTAATAACATTAGGCGAACTGGACATTTTCGGAAATCATTTTAACATCATGCAAATTGTCTCTCAGGGAAGATGAATGGATGAGATGTCTTAAGTCGTAGCAGCAAACACACTATACTATGGGGTAAGTTGAGCAAATAAATATTTTTAACATTTTTGGGCCTTTGGAGAATACGAGTACACTGTTTTGATTAGGATTTTTTCAATTAGTTCACTTTTTATGTTTGTGGATGTACAAGTGCACATTATCAATAAAAACATGATTTTTGGTGTAATATATTCTATTTAACGGTATAATACATTATCTTAACGATGAGTTATAATCACTTAAATGGACTAAAAATAAATACTGTCTAAGAATAATTTAATAGTATAATTTACAGAGACAAACTGATAATATGAGTTGTTGACTACTATGGCAAAAACTTGTAAATTAACAATCAATTTGCATGATATATGTAGCTGCAGTTACATTACTATGGGTTTCTCTATCTTTCGCCAAATATTTTATTAGCCCATTTTAACAAATTAAAAAGATTTTAAAAGATTTGCAATACTATCTAGTCACTGAATCAGGAATATTTGGCCAATAAATATATATCCAATCTATAACGCATGGATTTGCTATGTATAATTTAAAAGACATTTTTCATAAAGTTAACAACACACGGGTTATTTAGTAACTATATTCCAGGACAAAAATGTTTTTTTAATTTATTGTCAATATCTTTATTTAAATGAAGTTTTAAAACATGCCTACTAAATTAATTAAATTTATTCAGTATGTG
>JABASH010005556.1:0-11907 GCA_019776445.1 Tomocerus maximus | reverse complement strand
AATTCAAACTCTTGGTCTTCTTTCCGACTATTCAGTTCCAGACATTTTATTTCCTTTTCAGATTCGATCTTTCTTAGACTGATCTCCTTCTCTGTTTCCATCTTTAATTTATATATACATGAAAATAAAATTTAATAACCAGAGATAAATACACTTTAAATAAGTAAATGATCACGGTATTACGTAGTTGTAATTCACACCTTCATTTTAGTAATCTGCTTCTCAGTTTCAACCTGTAATTTATATATGTGCATGAAAATAAAATTTAACAAAAACAGCACACAGAAATAAACGGTATTTTACGTATTTGTAGTTCATACCTTCATTTTTTCAACCTCCAAAATACTGCTGTTATGTTCTTGCGTATATTTGAATTTTTTCACCTCTAAATCGTGTATCATTAGGTCTGCGTCATTTTGCCTTTTAGCTTTATCCTCCAAAGTTTTTGTGAAAGCCTGTAGGGCATTTTTGGGTGCGTCGTCTTTAGTTTTCCGAAGAACGCCTATTCCTTTAAACGAGTCCTTAATAATGACAGACAGTTGGTCTTGCTCCTTCTGATTTTTAGTATCCGCATTTCTTGTCTCTGGCAAATCTAAACCATCCGAGTCACTATCAGAAGAAGATTTCTGAAATAAAAATGTTTCATCATTCGTGTTTGCACTAAAATATTAAAATAATCTGTTTTGACAGAATAAGAATGTTTTAACATACTGCAATCTCAGAGTTATTTTCTTCTACTTCTACATCTAAATCTTCAACTTCAACGGCATCAGATTGAAGAATAAGAGGCGGTGAAACATTTGGCCGAGTGGACATTACTTCATCAAGTATTTCGTAATAGGGACACTTTTTTAAAATCCAGCCTAATTATTTAGTGAATAAGAACATAAATATTTGGTATCCAATTTGCCTTGAATAAAACGATTAATGAAAACATTGATGTCTTACCCGTGTTTAAAGTTTTATCTTTTTCGCTGTCAACCCCGAACCCAGACGAGTTTAGTTTCGTTTTAATTTCCATGTAATTTTTGATTAGGTTGTTCAGTCCATACTTCAGTTGAGCGTCGTTGCACTTTAAATTGAATTCAGCTTGCACCTTTCTCGCGAATGTTATCCGCGGAAGAACCTATGAACCTACCAATCAGATAAAGATCAAAATTAATATTTAATTAACGTCTTAACAATTCAAATTAACTTTAAAAGGTTGCAATTAAAACTAAATAGATTTTGTTATTACCTTGAACGTGTCATAATTTTCTCTTATATAATTAGCAGTTTTCATTTTGATATCTTTAGTCCAACGGAAAGACAGCGGTTCCGGAGTGGTTTTCGGTTTTCTTAATTTAACTGACATTTTCGGGGTGGTGACTGGTGACCAAAAAACAATCAAGTTTTTTAGGTTCGGGAAATGACTTTCTTACCTAAAGGTAAAATAACCTTCGTTTTCTACCCACTCTGCGGAGGGTAGATCTTTGCAAGGTAGATTTCCCTCCGCGCCTTTCCTTGACGCATGCGTAGTAAGGTAGATACAAAAATTATTACCCAAACATAGTAGATTTACCTTTTTACTCTTTGTCATTGAAGGGGACTAATATTGTACAAATCAAATTATCATTAACTATGCCAAAATCAAAATTGCTACATAACATGACCATAGTACCAACCAATCAGTCAAGTAACTAGTATACCCAGCTAGCCTGTAGCATTTCGTTAGAAAATGTCGACAAATTAACAAATGTCAACTGGTCGACACAAAATGAGAAATAACGACAACGGTGTGACGATTAAAGCATATTATTTTTATGGTGATGCATAATATTTAGTTATCCAATTAGACTTCGACTGATATCCAGTGTAAATTGTAAATATCGGCAACCCAACCAGTCTCCTCTTTATAAATACTTATAAATACATTTCTATGCTGTCCCTAACTCTAGACTAGACACTAGACTACTGGACTCAGGCACTAGCCAGCCAGGGTACTAACCGAAAGCGACCAACGCGAAGGGAATGGGCTCACTACGGTCTATATAATCTCCTATTGTGCTGGATAGGTACTTTATGCTATAAAATTACTTATCTATGCAATGCACTCTGCACCGACTGCACCATCCAACTAGTAAGTAGCAGAGGAAGAGTTGGTTTAGTTGGTGTTGCTCTTTAGTATTCACTCGGTAGGTACTCGTCTCGGTGTGTGTGCTTGAATAATACTACACGCATACGTAGTATAGTAGTACTACGTAGTATTTTTGTATCACGATTCACAACCCACTCACTCACCTACAAACTCTCTACAAACAATCTTTATTACATTTTATATTATTTACTTTACAATGCATAGGTTACCGTTTGTATATTATGCATAGGCTAGATATATTGAGTTGCCATTTGTATTGAAACTATCGGGTTGTATTAAAATGTTCCCTATTTAAAAAGTTTTGCAATACATAACATCAACAATTAATCTGTCTTTTTAAATAAAAATGTCGTTGCATGTTGAATGTGTTTATGTAGGGAACAGCCAGATTTAGGCTTTTTTGTCGAAAATGATTTGTTGATATGTATTTATGTCTATTTAATACGTTCCGGGACTTTTAACACAATAAAAGGGCTTCAACACAACCGCAGGAAGATATTGAATTTGAATGTACTTAGTACCTACTTACTATTGAGTCATTGAGTGTAAACAAAAAGAAATGAAAATGCAATATTATCGTCTTTATTGTACTTATTTTAGAAAATGAATCTCAAGACAGATACTGCTCAAATAATATTTACTACTGCTACTGTATCTGCTTGCACACAAATATAATAATTATTTAAATACGAAACGTATGGCTTAATTGTAAATTGCAAATTACTGAACAAATTATGGCATATAAATGGATAATCAAATGCTTTACTTGATTTTTGAGTTTAATTTGGTCTTTATTTGACCCCTTTGATCTACTTTTTAATTATTTTCCTGCTGACTGCGTCTGAAAATAAAACAAAACGTTTTAAACTTTTATACCGATAAGGATATTGCAGGAAAAATCCCTACCATCCTTGAGACTATACGATTAGACATACAAAATCTGAACAAATAAAACAAAAATATCCAACTGACAATGAAACTTACCAGTTTGTTGAGACCCCATTGCAGATAATCTGATTTGGTCGCTGCTTCATATTCGTCTACCAGATCTTGCACCACATTTCGCGAATCGTCCAACTCGTTCAGATTCTCACTGAAAATCTCCTCCTTGCGAAATTGATCTAAGAAAGCTTCTCTCTTCCTTAATTTGTCATACTGCTTCAGAGCACTCTTGAAAAGCTAGAAAACGAACATTATTTAATTTATTTTACAATTTACAGCTGCTACTGAGATTCAGAAAAATTCAGTATATGCTTCTCAACATTCGGGGATAAAATCGCTGATTTAATTCTATTACTACAAAGCTATCAAAATAATAATAATAAAATAAAAATATTACCGATGAAATATTTGTGTGATTCGCAAGCATCAATCCCGACACGCGATGAGCAGTTTGAATGTACGGAGACTTGCGAGATAAGGCAACTTGAATACTGGCAGGACTCCAAGTTATAAAATTCGCTAACTTTCGCTCTCGGATACGCTGCAGCGATTTGTGTACTTGACCAGGATCCACTTCTCCCTAAAATATTTGGTTAAATTAACGACATTTTGAATATTATAAGTACAAACATCAGCTTAGTCGCAAATTGCAGTCATCACAGTCAGCAGGTAACAAAAAGCTATTTAGTGTGCTACTTATTTTCCTTTTTTATAAAAAAATAGCAAACATTTTACCTCTGGAAACCTGAGAAGATTTATTGCCAGAATCAAACTACAACTACGTTACATTAAAACCGAGCAGTTTTCCCTCAGTTTCACCTGGAAATTCGTTCCCAGTTTTTTCCACCCGCGATAAGTGAGTTGGTAGATGTACCTGAATGATATTCAAAATGGAAATATATTTGTGATGTGCGCTTCGGTCATGGGCAGTGGACACCATCATATTTTTGGGCTGAAGAAGTCTTCGCATGACATCGAGCACAGTTGTTTTTCGAATAGACGTCCCCTCGTGGTCTGAAGTGAGCGGGGTGTATCCAGTCATGAGGAAATGGAGTCTTGGAGTTGGGATGAGTGGCGAAATCAGCCCGATGAGATCGTTGTTCATGTAGGACGGATAGCGAAGTGTTGCCGTGCTCACCGACATTATCGTTGACACTAATGAATTGATTTGAGTAAATGACGGATTTTCGATGTGCAGACGATCTGTTGCGATTCGATTTAAAGCTGTATTGTCCAGGACTACTACACAATCTGCACTCTGAGTCAAACGCTTTAATGTCAGCAGCGAGTTATATGGCTGGACAACGACGTCACTAGAAAAATAAAATCTCACTCATTTTGGTCCTACAAACCGGGGATAATTATTACCAAAATAAAACGATATAACTAATAAAAGTTTGTATTTGATATTTAGTTAGGTATTTATAATTTTGTAGTGATGCACCCAAAACAAATATAAATTGATAAATAAAAGATACCTGATTTCATCTTGATTTGGGAACACGCTGTAAGTCTGCACTAGCTTTTTGGGGAAACGATCTGTCAATTTTTCCAGTATGTAGGATCCCATGCCAGATCCAGTACCCCCAGCGATTGAATGACAAAGAACGAATCCCTTCAAAATAAACATAAATAAGGCTCCGTGTGGAAATACAATTTTTCAGTTATACAAACGTTTAATTTATAAGATTACCTCTAAACTGTCACTTCCTTCTGCTTCACGATCAATGATATCAAATATTTCTTCACTCAGTCCATTTCCTCGACCATATCCAGCAGCCCAATTATTACCCGCACCGCCCCCGTCTTGCGACAAGTAGACATTTTCCGGGTTATACAACTGTTTATACATAAAGTAATATTATTATATTTAACCATGGTCATATAAAGGATATAATGGTCATGATTTTACTCACAAAACAACTTATATAATACTCACGAGAAAAATAAATTAGATTTTCTGCGACATCCAAAAATTTGACATGTTCGGTTATAATTAAAACAAGAAAATCGGAATATTATACCTTGGAATAGCTTGACTGGAGAATAGTATTAATAACACGGGGTTCCAAATCCAAAAGTACAGCTCTAGGAATATAATGCTCGTCATCTGCTTGGTAAAAGAAAACATCTTTTCTATCGACGCCTTCTCTAGCATAAGATTCCAGAGTTCCTTCTGGATTTATTCCATGCTCAGCGCATAACTTTTTCCAGAATTCGAAACCAACTGCAAGAAAACATTTTTTCACATTAACTCACTAAAAAATTGAAAAATAAAAGGTAACTTACTTTGATTTCCGCACTGCCCCAACTGGAGCGTAATCATTTCGCAAGGCATGATTAATTTTCTCTGCTATTCTGAATTTTATTCGTTTTCTGGACAAAATACAAAATTCTACGAGAAAGCAACCGACGCCTGCTGACTGACTTCTATCTGGTGTTAGTCAAGTCTGTACACTTAAGTGTCTAAACCGCAGATTTAGGACCGCAGGCTAATCTAACTTCTCAGATTTTTTTGACCTAACCTAATTTAAATTAAACTAACTAAAATCTGCAAAGTTAGATTGGCCTGCGGTCCTAAACCTGCGGTTTAGTCACTCACGTAGTCTGTACACATACAGCCTATGCTTGAACCACCTTAGGTTAGCGACTGGTGGTGTGACCGATTTTGCCCACGCGGTCTGCTGGGTGACGGAAAAGAGTGACAATAGGAAGGGGACTCTTTATTTTCCCGTTCTGCCTGCTTATCTACTGACAATTGACTATTGGCATAATAGTCAGTTCAGTATTCGGATTTTGAGTCTGACATCCACCAGGAAAATGTTTTGTTATTTGATACCAATTTATTTGCCAGTGCATCCCCGCCCGCCTTTTAGAGAAACAAGAAAATGAAGAGTAATTCGCGGCACTCGAGTTTTCTAATTCCGTGGGGCGACGTGGGAAAATAGTTTTCCTGTGATTTTTATCTGTCAGCAGGTGAGTGAAGGTGAGGAGGAGGTGCAAAAAGAAGTGTCAGGTGTGCAAATTGCAGTTTTGTGGGTTCTTGTTCGTTTAGTTCTCTTTTGTTCCTCATTAGATTGCATTTAGGGAAATTAGCTGCTAATAACTGAACTTGGGGAGACCTTCAGTTCAGTCAGACAGCTGATGCTGTGTGTCTGCAAGAAAATTGGAAACATCTGCTTGCACGGTAATTAAGAAATTCAAAATTGAATTTTTTTATTATTTATTGTTTCGTTGGTAGTGTGACCTTGGCCTTCACGACTTTAATCCAAGATTTTTACACAACCCACTATGTAAAAGGATTTCGTAGTGAATTCAAAAAGTATGTGTGTTTAGAAAGGAGTGTCGATCGGGGGAAGGAACGTCTAATTTTTATAACGAATTGACAAATTGTGAAAACGCAGCTGTTTCGTGCATAATACTGATAAATATTAAAATTTTATTTAAGAAACTTTCACTCAATTGATACCTTTATACATGTAAATTTATTAACTTTTATTTAAGCACTGTCAATCTACAATTAAATCAATAAACCCTCTACATTTGACATTTAATTTAGAATTTATATAACTTTCATTACATTCGATTCAATTAACTTTCATTCAAACAGAACTAAATCTACATTTGATTTAATAAATTTTCTTTGAACAGTACTATATTTAAAACCAATTTTCATTTAAGTTAAAGTTCCACATTAATAATTGGTTTTCACTTTCATCCTAGTTTTCACCAACTTTCGTTAAACACATTGAACTTTCACTGGACTTTCACCAATTTTCACTCTGCACTTCAGCAATTCGCTGTATTATCGTGCGTTACATATCTGAAAATCACTTATCAGTTAATCACTTATAAGCTAATATTAAGTTATCAGTTATAAGTTGTAAGTACTGTTTGATTTTAGCCAATGTATTTGCTTACTGACCACATGACTAAATGTAAAACTAGCATTTTAAATGAAGGAAAACACAATTTTGAGAAATATTGAGGATCATGCATTATAAAATAATATATTGACTGAAAAAGACAGGGGGAAGGAAACAAGTACATAATTATTACATAATGGATGTTGAGTGTGGGGCGCCATGAGGTAATAAATGTTAGTATGACTATGATGATTACATTTAGAAAAGATTTTATAATGTCCATGTGTATTGCTATCACCTACAATAAAGATAATAATAATAATATTATGTGGTGGATAATCCAGAAAGTTATTATAGTGACCTTCAGTATGGGCAGTGGGCCCACACTGAAACTGAAAGGTCATTCCTTATAGTATACCCATTCGCTTTCAAGATCATAAATATATTTTACTTTTATTATTACATTAGCCTTAATTAATGATAATAAAATTGTGAAGTTAACTTTAGACAATATTAAACATGCATGTTGTATCAACTGACTTAAACCTACAGTTATGACAGTTAACTAAGCTGATAGTCGGCTTATTATGACTTGTTTGATACGCAAATTGTATATTCGAGTACAAATGTGTTCGTGCATGATGAATATGTAAAATGTATTAAAAATAGATCTCCTGCCACGTATATTAGTATTAAATGATCGTCTAACTCTATAGCCATATCGTGGAAATTAAATAACCAATTCTTTGCGAATAAGCGGTGATTATTTATATCTGTAAAAGGATGAACTAGCTAAGCTAATTTGCTTGCATGTACAACAAGTGCACAACACACAGGTTCACGGGCTTACCATAATAAATTCTTATAAGTATGAAATGTAGCTTAAAGTGTAAGTATAATTAACTGTTACGTGGAATTATTTATCTCCTCTCTGTTATCTGCAGGTTCGTTCTGCCAGTCTCCCGTGCTATGCTGATTTCTGAAACTTATGGCTTATATGGAAAACATTGTATTCGTAGTAGGCTGTACAGAAACAGAGTTATCGCTAATTTAACTGGAAGGACAAGAAGGAGAATCTTAATGTGGAGTGAAGTTGCATTTAGTTAAAATATCCAACTATGGACATATAGGATTAACAATTGTGTACACATCCTCAGCCTGAAATCAATTTTATCAAACCTTGCTTATGCTACTGGCCAAGTCCCTATTTTTTGAAGTTCAAATTTTTATTTAATGTAAATGGCATATGCTACGATGTTTAAATTGTCAACTGCAGCAGTGAGGGGATTTTGTTCGTTTTATATTCTACTACTAAGTGGATTTTTGTTGATATCGGTGTCTGCCATTACTCCTACTCCTCTAAAGCCGGCAATAAATTCTGAATTACAATTACAGTTAGTACAAGTGGTAAGTTGGATTCTTATCCTTTTTATTTTATATGCAAATGTAAAATATATTATGCATTTCCTGATTTGTTATTCTATTCATTCGTCTTTACTTCTATTATTATAACACGAATAATGAATCTTCTCAAGTATCGTTCTTTTACATAGTTCTAATCACGCAATCTTTTAAGCCGATGTTATTTTTGTTCCTATTTTGGCAAAGAATCCCTTAATCGGAGCAGCCATGTATTTTCAATGATGGAAACAATTTTTTTATAAAAAAAACTGTTACCGCATGATTGACAGAATTTGCTGACTGAAATTTAGGACCATTCGCATTATTCGCGTTACCCCAAATTAACATCCATACGTTTGCTGTGCTACTGAAAGAAAAAAGCGATTAAATCTAAGCCCTGTTACGAGAATGGAAATAAAGTTACTGGAAATTGCTATAAATTATATTATTATAAATACTGTCAGCAAATTATTAATTTTGTCTTCATAGCTTTTTAGGCATGGTGATCGAAATCCTGTGAACCCTTATCCTAATGATCCCTACAAGAATGAGTCGTATTGGCCCGAAGGATTTTCTCAACTTACGAAAGTAAAAATAATTATACATTACCACTTCATAATATTACTAAAAGATTACCATCGGGTCTTGTCCGAGGACACCAAAAATGTTTCCAACATTTCAAACCAAATTGGTTTTATTGGAATTTTTATTAATTAACTGATGGGTTATTTTGTTCTAGCGAGGGAAACTGCAGCAGTACGAGTTGGGACTTTTCATCAGACAAAGATACATGGATTTTTTAAGCAAGCATTATTCGCCGTATGAAATTCACGTGGAAGCATCGGATGTTGACAGAACGTTAATGAGTGCGGAAGCGAATTTAGCCGGGATTTACCCTCCTAATGAATCTGGCAGTGAGTGGAAAAGTGATCTAGACTGGCAACCGATACCTGTCCATACAGAACCTACTAAATATGATAACGTTCGAAATTTAGATAATTATTACCATTTTTAATTTTATTACATATTTATGAAACTATCTTTTATTCCTTTTTATTTTAGAAATTGAAAATGAATGCTCCGTGTCCGTATTATGACAGTATTTATAAGGATTTCCTCGCCAATTCCGCAGTCATGCGACAAGTAAATTCACAAAATGAGAAACTATATGAGTATTTAGAAAGAAATGCTGGGCGCAGTATCAAAACCCCTGAAGATGTCGACTTTTTGTACGACACTCTCCACATTCAGGTTAGTAAATATTGATAAATGTATGCCAACTTAAACATTGACTCAATTAGTGTGAATTACTTAAGAGTTTTCAAAACCCGGAAATGAAAACAAAACTCGTTTTTTAGGAAAAATGTTGTTTATGTCTGGTCATATGAAATTGTTCGAACTTTAAAACGATTGTGTATTTTTTGAAAATTAGAGCATGTATAACTTCACTTTGCCAAACTGGACACATTCCGTTTTCCCGGAACCCATGCACAATGTGACTGCATTTAGTTTTGAAATGATCACGTATACAACGGAAATGAAAAGACTGAAAGGAGGACCCCTTCTGAAGGAAATGGTTGAACACATGCGAGGGAGAGTGGCCAAGTCATTGGATGCCCGGCAGAAGCTATTCATGTACTCCGCACATGACACGACCGTTTCAGCTCTCCTCAGTGCAATGCAAGTTTTTGATACACAAACTCCTCCTTACGCCAGTTTAGTTATGGTCGAGTTACTCAAAAACAAATCTTCCGACAATTCTTACGTGCAGGTTAAACTTCTATCCATTTTTCTGATTGCCAATTGCCAGCCCTCCATTTTGTGACAAACTAATATAAATATTTTGTGTGAAATTAGATTTATTTTCGCAATGATACAACAAGAGAGCCTTATTTGTTAACAATACCTGGCTGCGATTCCTACTGTCCATTCGAGAAGTTTGTAGAGCTTACAAATCCTTTTACTCCGAATGACTGGAATCAAGAGTGTCAACGTGGATTGAATTTCTCAACTATATCAATCTCAGGTAGCGCAGATCTTTAAACGCATTCGAATTAACTTTTGACTAACCCTTACTATATGTATTATGGTTTTCTCTGTGGATGGGTTAAATGTAAAATTGTTGACCAAATTTGTAATTTTTTGTTTTCAGCATTAGTCCTTGGAGGAGTACTTGCCACAATGCTACTTCTGTCTATCTTGTCTATGGCGTATCTAAGGCATATTAGAAATAACCCGAATCCCCCAAAGTACCCATACCTTCATTTGCAAATGGAAGATGAAGACGCTTGATGTTAAAATAATTATTAGAGTATACCTATGCATTTGTGACTTAAAGTCTTCCCATTCTTATCCTAACATTGCATTTTATACATTATTTGTATTCACTTGCCATTTGATTGTGATAATTTGCTACTTTCAAGCCACACACACAAATAGTCATTTCTGTTATCTGCCACACGTACTTACTATTATTTCACTCTAGATAAATATGAAACTCTGTTTCTATTAAAACATTCCCGGACGTATCTAAAAATCTTCAAATAATGTCTTTTAATAAAGTATCTGGATCATCCAAAACAAAATATTTTAAATTGAATTAGCGTCTCTTGAAGGTGAAATCTTGGATTTTATTCTTTTAAAAATAAACACCCCAGCTATTATGTTATCTAAACTATTCTGTTCCAATAATTTGAATTCTTTCAAGAAATCCCACTTTTTAGATACGCCCTACAATGTTTTATACAAACCGGGTTTTAATGCAAACGGTTTTAGGGGCATAAGTACTTTGTGGTGTTTGTAAATTGCCACAATATTTTTATTTTTCGAGTAGTCTGTTGTGGATTCTTATAATTATATTATTTGCGCACTTTTGTATGAATGTATAATGTTAATGTTGTATTTTAAATTAGGAATATTGCATCTCAAGTTTAATTAAGTCATCTCAACAATGTCTAGCGTAGAACGATATTATGCAGGTCAAACCTGCTCCATTCTGATGTATACTGTGTACCTAGTTTTAATGATTCATTCGAAGATTCGTATTTTATAGATTGAGATCTAAGAGATGTGTAGAAATGTTTTACATAATTTACTCCAAAAGTAGTTGACCGATTTCAGTGAAATGTTCTTTTTTATTAAATTGTTATTCTCTTGCAAAAACGTTCTCTAGTTGGCGGTTTTGCAAATATTTCGAAAAGGGTTTCCGCATTTAAGTACTTAATAGATAATATTTAGGCGGACTTATTATTGCATTTAATTTAGTTAGAAATAGAAATAAATTCGCTACACATCTCTTAGTAGTGACTCTGGACATGATTATCCGACCATTTGGAAGAATTAATGAGGTGCCAAAAACGATGTTTTCCGTAACTAAATAGCAAATTGTATGGCCTAAGTAGAGTCTCGACATTTTTTCAAATATTAAATAGTCACTCTATGTAAAGGTGTTCTGTTAAAATAATAATAAATTTTGATTTTTGAAGGATAGAAATCATTAAGGCTCAGGGTGATTGCATAATACGATGAAATTCAACAACTGCAAGTATAGAGCTAGTCACT
>JABASH010005555.1:0-11910 GCA_019776445.1 Tomocerus maximus | reverse complement strand
ATTTTATTTAGTGTAGGTAGTCAGAATCTTATTATTTATTAAAGAGGTACATCATACATAACAACCTATCATCAGTTTGGTCAGAATTTCTGTTAGTTTTGAAAACAAACGGCCCTTTGTTTATTAAGGTGCTACGAACAATTGAGCTTGTATTATGCTATACTGTAGAGAGGCACAACTTGAAAATTGTTATTACGGTCAATCAAAAATCGGGTGTGCTACAGTTTATTCTTAATCAGCCCCAAAACAATATTATATAGTATTTCATATTATAAATACCTAAATTTAATTGTCTTTATTCACCCGTTTGACAATTAATTATGCTCTAATATCTTCAAGTACTGTGTATGATGTTCTTACTGTATCTGTATTGTTGGTTAATTTTAATATAATATGGATGTTTGTTAGGTTCCGTTTGTGTCTGACCTAGCCCCCTCTGATTTTCTACGGTAGTTACCAATGAAATCTTCGTAAGAAAAGTTACTCGTTTGAAAAATAATTGGCGATGAACATGAAAATATTTTCTGCTAAGAAAATGTAGGCGGGTAAATAGGTTAGATGATTGCAAATTAAGGTACATAGTGCAATATATGATATTAAAATCTGGTAATTACTGCTTATTTTTACAGTAGAGTATTGATTACTGGAAGAACAAAGTCTGTGCATCAAAATTTCCCATAGCGGTTACATGTGGGCGTAGGATGATCAAACTGCTTTACTGTAATGGACACAGAGGAATGTGTGACTACTATATTTTATGATATGCATGTACATAGGAAGACGGAAGATGCTGTAAGACTTTTTATTTAACAACGTCTGATGCCAAGGACAGAATCCAAATGTTCATCAAAGTTTGCTCTCATCTACTCCTGACTCCTGATATTGGGGTCTGAGTGCACGGGAGAGTACTGAACCGAGTCTATTTTAACGGGAAGTATGTGTTTAACAAGTTCCAGTTTGCAAATTGTAATGGTCTCCATTCACAAGAGCCAATCGCGCCATATGTTTGTGGAATGCGAAAATGGGATGTAAAGGTATTTTGACTTTGCTGGAATACAGAGATCGCAAATTGAGCAAGTGCGTTGTGTGTGAGTGAATTGGGCATGTGGTAAGTTGTATTATTTATGTATAGAAACCCGAGTTCGGGTCGGATCGTATCGTCGCAGTAGCATTCAAAAGTCAAGTGTGTGCTCTCTCTAGTTGTAAGTGAAACTGGATGGCTACAGTTGTTTGTGCTATAGTGGAGAGTGATTGTGTATACGATATGTAAAGTGAGACTTACCAAACTATGTAGAAGTTAAGTAGAATATAAATATATATTATGCAAATTTCGTATCTGTCTGAATACCTATATATCTAGATATTATATAAAGTGCTGCAGATATAAAGGTTCGTAATATTAACATTGAACGATATATGCTGTCCAGCAAAGATAATGAGGTAGACCTAGCTACCAATCTACTAGTAAGTAGCAATAGCAAAATACCCGCATTTCGTGATAGGGGCAGACAGGAGAGTGTATTTTAAACTCTATGAACCCTGAGCCCGCTTTAGATGAATAAGTAATGACAAACTGAGTGTCAACTCTATTTATTTCATTCTGAACGCCAAAACCCTATTTACGGGCTAACAGAAGTTATCATAGGTTCCTTCCTACATACTACTGAAACCTAACCTAACTATACATCGGGCACGTTAAGTAATGTTATAACTGCTAGATATAATTACTTGTTACATATTTGTGGTGATATACCGAAAAATTATCAGAATTACTATCCATACGTATATACTTAGCTGAATGCAGGCGAATTAACCATAGTTATCAGTAAGCTAGTATTATTATCGGTATCTGACCCAATAATCAGTTTCATAATAACCCACACAATTAATATTGACAAAACAAATAGTAGCATATATGTAGCCAAATTAAATATTCGGGCTATGTATACATTGACTAGTCACTATAGCCAATTTAGACATTAAAAGCCTTTAAAATTTACCGAAATGATGTTCAATGAATTTTTTTCCCATCAAATTGATTAACTTAAACTTGTTTAAATAAACACTTAAATGTCCTAAATTATATCTAAATATTTACTTTCAAAATAAACTGTCTACTGGATGTTTAAATTTTAAAATTCAGCCTTTTCTATCAATCAGAAGTTAACAGATATTAGCCATTGAGTATAGTACAGTACAAGACGACGGGTTTAGCTGGGTGCACATAGCCTGGAGTTTCCAATTCGATGCTAACCTAAAGCTATATTCATTCACGGATTTATTATACAGAAGGGTTCTATAATGCAGGATAAATCGTCATTGATTGAATTTGAATGTGCGTGAGAATTGTGTACTATGCATAAAGGCTTATATAAAAGTTTTTCTTACACGGTACGGTTCAAGTAAAAAATTGAAAACCACCTTTGTTTGTACTAAAACGGAACATAAATGAAAAAAGGATTTGTGGGTTTGAAGCTTGAAGCTAAAGGTAAAAGCCGCCCAAAGTCGAAAGTAATTAATTTCCTTCCTCTGTTTTCTTTGCTCTATTTTTATTAGGTATGGATATTTTATTGACGAGAAAAATGGCACATGGCTATTGGAAATATGGAACTATGGTATAATATACTAGAGGCAGGATTTATTTGACACAGGGTCACGTATTCCCATCCTATGGCATTTACTGAAATCTCTTGCAAACATCCGTCATCTTCAAACCCTGATATTATATATGTATATGGAATATAAGTATAGAGTGCTTAGGTAATAGAAAGAGAAGTTCGGAGGTTGACCAGGGACAGAGACACCTCGACTAAAAACGGGTGGGAATAAGCATTTACTTTTCAACTGCAATAGTTTCCACTGAAATGAACCTAAAAGAACTGACTGGTTGTGGCTACCTGGTCAAAACAAGGCATTTCGGTTCGACTGGCTATATAAGCTGTGCTATAGCTCTTATCATGGGTGACCAGTCCGGTTTCTCGGTTTGTTGATGCCGTAGCTCACATGCAGTAGCTGACGTGTACCAACTTTGCTATGTCAATATTTTCAATTCGTCTTTTCCACTGTCCAGCTCTTTTGTTCTGTCCGTTATTGGACATAGATAGCAAGTACAATAGCAACCGTAGTACCTAGTTGCTTACACAATATTTTATTTTATGCCAAATATTATATGAGCGTCATTTATTTGGCCACCTCGTAAAGCTAGCTAGCAAAGTGTAGAAGGTAAATAAATCGAATGCTAAGGTATAAATCGTGCCAGTATTTTTTCTCCATTTATTTTCGATCGAGAGAGAGGTCACAGTTCAACCAATTTAATGAGTTATAGAAGCAATAAAGTTTTATTCAGTGTAAATCGTGCAAATATGCAGATCGTATACTTACTTAAATATCAACCCTGCGCTGATGCATTGTTTTACCATTTTTTGCCATTGATACACTATTATAAGCTTGTAGTATTATAGGTATGTGAGTAATCTATTGCTAAGTAGGTACTTATACTTATGTAACAGGGATGGAAATGTAATCCTCAATGTTTAGGGACAGATATAGTATATAGTAACATGGATGCATTGAACAACAGAGCGTAACAGCATATTAAAGTAATTGGCCGTCAATCGATAGATAGAATTCTGCCAGAGCAGCGTGTATAAATTTGATACTTACAGCGGGTAATAGGAGACAAAATCTCTTCTCTTTCCTTCTGGCAAATAGGAGGTCTGTACTACTGTTGACATTTCCAGAGGAGATAATGTGAGAATATATACAGCTACACACAACACTATCAGTCAATTTCACATTATTCCCACGAAATGCGTCTAGTCGGCTATACATTAATTATGCACGTTTTTTAATAGTTTGCGGTCAACGACGTCTTGAACATTAGTATTTGAAATTAGATTGAATAGTAATCAATGAGGTTTAGAATGTCCATTTGGCATGGCACGAAAGTTAAAGAGTGTGGATAGTGCATAGTGTTGTGTTGCGACTCGGTATTTGTAAACAGATTTTATTTAGTTTGAACTTTGAGTTCGTTGATGCTCGGTTTCCAATTTTGAAACGAAGAAAACTTTGTATTGCACAATGCAGAGCTATTCTCTCCTACATTTGTACCGAGTTGAAATTGGAATAGTTTATCAATTGACTGGGGAAAACCCACATTCAACATTGACTCAAAAGTCTGAAGAATTTTGCACTGTCAATTGTTGCATTGAATCAGAACTTATTATTTTACCCGAAATTCTTTTTAAAGTTAACTCGGTTACTATGCAACTTAGGTGTTCATAGTACACTGAACTACTGTGCACTATTGACGCCAAATGTTTTGTCCGCATTCATTTACACTGCTCTGGTTTCTTTCTAAGTGACCATTTTAAAGATGGTTAAGGACAGACGGAGTCAGACATAAAATAGGGAGGCAAAAGGGACGAAAGGGACGTTTATTTTTGTTTGTAGAGTTTTCACATGACCAGAGGAGGACAGGAAAGGTAAGTCTAAGAAAGGTCGGAGATATCCTTAGGTTCCACGAGTCTAGAATGATAATAGTATATAGAGTAGTGTGACGGAATTTTAGCGAGTTGTTCTTTAAGTCGTGTACCATATATAGTGGGTAGGTACTTAGAGATAAGAATCAGTCTCTGGTATCAACAGATATAGCACGGAGAGGGGGATGCTAGATAAAAGTACCCTTCTTAGGTATTCTTGTAAGTGTATGTAAGGGTATTTAAGAACGGAGCACGGATTGTTTTTTGGAGTAAAAATTCCATGTCTTGGTGTACCTAAGAAGCTACGTACACTTGCACACACACTTACTTGACTGCTTAGTGCTTACTAAAGAATAAGCCAAGATTTTGTTGTGTTATGCCACTTACTAGTAAAGTGTACATACATTATATTATTATTATATTCCTTAACTATACAAGTCCTACAATGCAACAACTAAGAGACGAGTTAGTTATACACGATATATTCTCGGAATTCAGGATTCGTCCACACTCACTTGTGTTCCGTGAATGCTCCTTTGCTGAACTGAATCCTGAAGGCTTTAGTTTACACAACTCACTCGCTCACTAAACTTCACGACTCACTCACGACCAATATACAGACACAGAATGCATACCCACTACTGTTCAAATAAGCACATTCACTAGGCAGACTCCAACTTCTCTTTAGTGCCCATACGATATGCAGAGAGCTCCACACAAAACGGGTGCCCCTTCACGGACTTCGGCCCACCACCCGCCCGAAATTTTACCCAACAAAGCCCTCTCACCTTATCATATACCATAGGTACTACTGCACTGGCTATAATATCACCTCTGATAAGATCCTCACCGATATTTACTCACAGTTAGTCGACATTTACAACTCAAGTCAATATTCAAAATATTTCCTTAAAAATATTACATCCAAAGGAATGTACCTAAAAGTCTTCAACCTATATTCATGTACGATGTAGAATATTTACTTCTTAACAATTGAGGAAATGCAAAACTTTATAACATTTTCTTAAAGAACGGGCCGGGCAGGATAATATTACAAACAGATACGCTGCTCTATTAAATGATATTGGCACTGCCGTATCTGCTGTAGTGAATGTTATCATCATCATGATGAACATTGTGCAAGAATGTAACAACAGAAACGAGTAGAAAATAACATACATACCCGTACATGGAATCAGAGGTGAAGCCGCTCAACTCTAACTTTATAACATCATCCATCAACTTAAACACATTTCAATGAATCTGTAGCATGTAAATGCTAGTAGTAGTATGCGATTCATTTTCGTAGCCTACAAAGATTACGCATCAAAATATGTAACTAAATAAATGAAATTGGCAAAAGCGAATCAAAAAATGGAATAACACAGTTTGGAAAGCAATTCTGCATTTTTCTTGCAAAAAATATTTATTTTCCCCTCAGTATATAGTACCTAAGTAAAAACGTCCTATACATGCGCATAAGTGTCTCTGGGAAATTCCCACTGGGAATATCACAGTACTTTTTTTCGAAATCTTATATCTTTGTACTTTACTTAATATAGGTAGGTATTTTCTTTTATTACTTTGTGTGTCCGAAAAAAGATTTTGTTCAACTTGGCTTTTGATTATTTGTCAACCAAAGAATAACAATAACTCTTTTGTTACTTAAATTCTGTAACTTATTTCTAGATCAAATGCATTGCAGTGTTCGTGAAACCACATTTTGTCGCAGGATATCTACTCTTCTATGCTGAAATAATATCATTGTGGATTGATCCTTATCAGCATGAGTGGCTTCATCTTCACTTCGGATTTTCTCAACATGAAGCAGGTACCTTCAATAGGCAAGTTTAGGCTTAGAACGAAGATTGGTACCAGTCGCTGTATAAGGTGAACTAGTCAGTCTGGTTTCTTAGCCATCATATTATTATCTGTATATGCTCGCTTACTATTTGACTTTAATCGTTATTGGCTTTAGCATATGCTAGATATGCTAACTGTTTATATTTACATGGAATGTTCGCAAATTATCTCAGAAAGATAATACTTATTAATGAAGATGTGAAAAGAGTCGATTTTCAATTTCGGTTTGTCCTTTCTGATTACCATTTCGATATATCCGAAGTGCTTTTCTGTTTCCGAATAATAATGTACTTTTAAATAGAAATTGGACACAATATTCATTGTGATTGCACATATTGAACTGAAAATTTAATAAATATTGACATTCACAATTCCGAGGAGGATGGAGACATTGATAGGAGTTACATAGGTATTGTTCACCTCTAAATTATTGAAAGCCGCCCTCGTATATCACAGTGTTATCTCCAGGAAAGATAAGGTACATCCAGGCAACATTATCGTTACTTTATCTTTCTATCATATACATAGTGTTAAGGTGGGTTAATTACGAGTGCAGACATCTATTGGAATCAGCCATTAAATCCATCAATTTAACATGCTATCAATTGAAGAGAAATTTTATTTTCCCATACTCAAAAGCCGGTTGGCTTTTTCTGAATGTCAAAATTTCTGGAGGTTTTTAACCAGACATTCTGTAAGGATCCAGGAGGGTCATAAGGGTTAGTTTTGCCCAACAAAACTTTCAGTTACTTCGTAACGACTTTCTAAAGTAACCACACTTAAAATACAAATTTGTTTTTTGAATTCGGCTCATTCATCCAACCAGATAGAAATTTTGGTCGATTTATTATCGTAAACCCGGAGTAGGAGAAGAAATTTATTATCAGCATCTAAAGACGCACCTTAAGTTTCAAAGACACAAAGCATCTAGAATGACTTTGTATTAACTCGATCAGTTTACATTGAATTGAATTTCTTTGTCCAGAAAATCAAATATAACTCAAAAGAACTTGATTTGGGAAATATTTTTGCTCCTTCCTACAGGTAACGCAGGGAAAGAGTTTGGCTACTTTGAGTTCGAAATTTGAAATTTTCGGTGCCTGTTCCTCTTCCTGGATAGTTAACCTTCATTTTGAGACTAACTATGTTCAGATTGATTGAAAACTAAGTTATCTGCGATGAAAGCACATGTATTTGATGGATGCCAACCTTAAGTCGTGGACATAGCTATCACAGCTTAGCTGTTTGTGTATAGTTGAGCAAAATGCAAAGTGGTTCTGTACGAGTTCAATAATGGTTTCATTTCAATATCTGTAATTGTGAATCACGAGTGAGTGGAAAGTAAGGCGAGTATAGCGTAGATAGGTATTTATACCCAGCAAATATAAAAGTAACCTGGGCACTAGCTCTGACTGTTTAAAAAGTGTGAATAGACGAGGCTGAGCTACCATGCCAGAATTGCCAACAGATTTAACTTCGCACATGAAACCAAACTTTGTCTTGTTTCGGTTCCCATAGAAGTTTTGTTGCTGAATTACAGACATGTTTCTACGGCTGTATCTACAACTACTACGGTGTACTCGGTAGGTACATGCACAAATACGTACATAGGTACCTGGCTATTCTGCATTCTAGTAAGACCCCTACTCGCTCTCTCACCGTCTCACCCACATACAACAATTGCATTACACTGCCATTCAAATTGCACTGCAATTTAGATAACCAAAAGCTGAATGCAAAAATACAGATATACGTGCGCGAGTGAGTGAGTGCTCTTCTGCCAAGGTTTTATAGTGTACATAGCATATGTGTAGCATAATAGGTAGGTCCTAACATATAATATGTAGATGTAGGATATAGATGTGTGCATGCATCTTCACACAACTCGTAGCATAACGTGCAGGCAAGATATAGCAACAAAGTAACAAAGCAGCTCTATAATGAATTCGCTGTCTGTACACGACAAGGCTTTACTCCTGCATTGTTAGCTTTGCTTTGTGAGCTAACTGAAGAATAAGAGCTTT
The DNA here is from genome assembly GCA_019776445.1 of Tomocerus maximus. Classification (NCBI taxonomy): domain Eukaryota; kingdom Metazoa; phylum Arthropoda; class Collembola; order Entomobryomorpha; family Tomoceridae; genus Tomocerus; species Tomocerus maximus. The sequence goes on along the minus strand of JABASH010005555.1, from coordinate 3,542 downwards.
TACAATCCTCTCAGTTCTGTTTGTCTCTCCAAAAACGCATTTTTTGCTACATGAGGACGAGGTATATGCGTTTTAAATGTCTTTTCATGTGAGAGTGATATAACACTTTCGCATCTCTATTCTTATACTCGGGAAAAAATATTGGACCACTTGAGTAGTTCCTCACTCTATCCAGCAGGTATAAATCTACATAAAAATAATATAAGTATAGCTAGTATGTAGCTACCTATATAAACATTGAGTCTTCAAAAGACGCTTCACTCTTATCCAGTTCATATTCAAATTTCAATACCTAAGTGCTTTACTTTTTATCTGCACAATTTAAAGTAGAAGCAATAATAAAACCACATTTCTTTAATCGAATGTGTGATTCTTAGAAATGGTTACGAGCTCTATGATCACAATCGTCCTATCGTATGATTTGATTAAAGCAAAAGAAAGAGGTCAATTTACGCTCGAGCATGTTGTTTACATTTTATGACGCTTTAAATTTTACAATACGCGAGTGCAAAAACAAATGCTGGCTGCTAGTTCTATTTTATCTTATATAGTCGCTGACTGATAAATGTATAGTAAACTGACTAAGGGATTTTGATGCTTAATGTAAATTAATTGCATCTTTGTATTGTTATGTAACTAATCTACATTCTATGAAACCATATGAATAGTAAATATGCACATAAATACCTTCTTTCTAGAAACAGCAATATTTTTCTAGCAATTTCAACTTAAATAAATGAAAGAAATTTAAATCAACGAAGGTAACGAAGGTATTCCTTCTTAGTGAACTCTTTGACGGTTATTACATACCATTTTTAGACCATAAAGCCATATTGAAATATATTTCGTGATTAAGTTTAAGAATGCATAGATCATACCGCTCAGCTTTATTTTCAAGTTAAAGTCCCGAGGTTGTCCCGAAGTATGAATTAAAACTTTTATAAATTGATTCAAACAGATTTTCATTGCTTCTGCTGAATTGAGATACTTTTTAGTCCATGCAATTACTTTTAACAGCCAAATGAAGTCAAAATAGTGTGGATCAGAGATAAAATCACAGTGGAAAATTGAAAATGTTTTTTCTCAAAACTGAAAAACCGGGACTGTAAAGCTATCACCAATTCGAAAAATTTGTTGAAGATTTCGTAGCTTCTGATCATATTTTTCTATTTTTGTTTCGATACTGTATCGGTTCCCAGTAAGAATTACCATTTATTCGCAATGGTATTTCCTCAATAAAATTTTAGCCATGACTCCATAATGAAACTGATTGAATTCAACAAATACGAGTAATTCAATAAACGTTAGCAAACATTGCTATTGTTTGGATTTTTTCGTCCAAATAATGCAGTAATAAAAATCAAAAGACTGTCAACGAAAAATATACCTAATTAATGATAAAACGATTCACAGAGAATCTTTTTGGGAAAGTCTTTCTTAAGTACTACGGTGCTTACTTTAGCCAAGAAAACTTCGGGGTTCTCACTACAGAACCGTCAGGAAGACTGCATAATTCACTTCCGTGCTTCATCTCTATACTGGGAAATTATTTAATAGATCTAATAACAGAACTTTGAATTCTGCAAAATGATAAATATTTAAAAAGCATGGTAATTTCAACTCCTATGCATTCCGTATTAATTTTTAATACAGAGAACTTATAATATGACTAACGAAACTTCTTGAGAAGTATCTGACGATGAATTGCTTGGCACCCTGTACAAACAGAATACAATACTATGCCTTAATGTTATGAGGTAGGGAATTACATTATAAGCCAGTACACAATATTTATTCGACCATTACTGTAAGCTTGATGTGCAAAATTCGAATTTTATGGATCATTCTAGCTGAAATTTTCACAATGTGTTGTAGTGTCTTGCGGTTTTATTGCATTAGGTAAAAGCAAATCCCATAAAGCTGATAATGGATCACATTCAACTCAATAGATTAGCCGATGGTCGTAATATTTTATTCACTTTGGACAGACATGGACACGACAACGCCACAAGCGACAACAGATTTCAAAAATTACAGTGTGTGTATTAAAAAGCTTACATTTATTACACTGGGATCGGTACGGCGTTTTTATAGTTTGAAAAATATCTACGGGGAATAGGTATATTTATCTTTGCCACAAATCTTATAAAACCGCTGCAGAGTTTTGTGACCAATCTCTATGTATCTTTGCTCATGAATGGTATTGAAAATTGCCTTAGAACATCTTTCTCTTTTAAAACCTCTCAATTGTATAGAAAGATGCTCGGAGTTATGAGGATTAAAAGTTCTAGAAATGCATCAAACAATCGCTAAAAGATCTACACGTTGTCTTCACACTTTTTGGCTGCAAACATTGATAATGACCTTAACAAATCCATTAAGATTCAATTCGGAATAGATAATTTCGCCGGAAATTCCTCGTCGAATCGATTAGGTTTACTGAATAACTTCTAAGCCTAAGGCCAAATTATATGATGTTTACTTCAGTCTGAAGTTACACAAAGTGAAATGTAAATTGCATGAGCATTAAAAAGTAAGTGAACTGAAAATGACAGATAAATGGCTCAGCGTAAGATCAGATGACTAGTGAACACGACCGGTACTGGGGAGTGATGAGAGAATAATAAAGGCTTAAAGTTGCAAAGTAAAGCAAAACAGCAGAGTAAAAGCTGACTGCAACAATCTAGCAAAAAGTATACTTGTCTTGCCTTTGCCAGCAAAGCCACTCTTGCCGCTTATGCCGAGCCAGTCAAAGCAAACTCGATACTAAATCCAATATTCAAAATCAGAGAATTGCTGTTTTTTGACTATGTATGTACTAACGCAAAAAACCAACTCAGTGAAAGATCAACACTGGGGCTGAAATATTCCTTCGAGCCACGTCGAACGGAACCTGGGGAAATTGAGAGTCCGCAAAAACGAAGTGTACTTACTCAAGGGTCATATGCATAAAATACCTTAGCACATTCACCTGCAATATCAACACCTAAAGCATTTCCAGCAGAATGAAGCACTTTCCGCTTTTCTATTGCCAAAATATTGTTCAATGTTGCAAAAGTTCAATCCAAAACCCTGAAAAAGATTTTCTATGATATGCGAAACACACCGCACAAGTAGTCAATAACATAACAAGCAAATCAATGCTAACAAGGTAAACTCATGCCCATTTGTTCGTGGATTCCATAATGTAGCTCTCCGAAGGATATGAGCATTACTCATCTATAGTATGGCAGTCGACTTTGGCGACGACGTTATTGAAGATACAGGATTTTGTGTAAAGCCTCATCTTTGAATGCTATCTGAGATAACCTCCGTAAAATTGTTTTTTTAAAATTACTGCCCATTCTTGTTCTTATTTGGGGGTTCTAGGAGAACTCATCAACAGCACATTCGTAAACATGACATATGGCGTAATCGTAAACTACACTGAATGTTTCGTAAACTCTAATTTGCATTATCGTAAATTACAATGAAGGTGTCTTAAACTTCCACAGACATTGTAGTCAACTGCTAGTGGACGTATCCTAAACTGCTTAACATCT
>JABASH010005554.1:0-11914 GCA_019776445.1 Tomocerus maximus | reverse complement strand
GGTGTAAGATGATCAGTGAATGCCTATTAAAAATAAACAAGTATAAAATCCCGATTTCAGAAAAATTAGCAATTTACCTGATAAAAGTCAAAATATACTAGAAATCGACCAAAGATGATGTAAGGAAATTGTTTTTATTTTCGGAAGAAAAATTCCATTTTCTTTAGTTTTAGGGTTATCAGTGATAAGAGCCAAAGCCTTGCCTCTCAATACATAAGCTTGGTGAACACAGCCCAGTAAATACCACAAGGAGTTTCATGTAAAAATACTTACCACATCTGCTGCTAAAGTAGGCAAACATCGAAAAGCTCCCAAATCTCCATAAAACCCCTCTAATTCATTATTTGAACAAGTATCAGGGTTCTGGATACCTGGAGCATCTGAAAAATGAACATCATGAGAATATTGCATTTAGTTCAAGTATTGTTTACTGAATTTAGCCTTGATGGGCGTACCATATTATCAGAGTTACTACCTTATCCTAGTTATAAAAAGAAATACATGCACGCAATTACCTCTATCTCAATCTAATTAAATGTAAGTAGTAAGGATAAACGGGTTATATATTTTGTAGATCGACATTATGTAGTAAAGTAGTACTTAATTTTTTATGGAGTTGGTCAGAGACTATGCAAATACTACTCTCTTGAACGCAATTTGTTTAAAGACAATGAATGACGACTTGAAGGTCAAATAGAGGAATGGGAATAGCAAGTGCTCAATTTCGTTTTGTTAGTAGAAAATGAAAGAAAATACAAACCTAAATTAGTTCCGACACATAGAGAACAAAGACTCTCGGGTAAATTAAGATTTGGGTCCCCAGCTCCTGGAATACAGCTGCCAGCAAAGAAACCAGCAAGAGCTCTTCCAAAGTTACATCCATAAGGATAAATTAATCCAGAATCCCTGAGGACAATCAGAGGTATATTCCATCCGGTAAGACTGCTCACGGACCCATGACAAGATCTTTTCCCTCTTAGATCAGCAATGGTTTGAATACCCGAGTCTGCTCTGACAATTGCGACGGTGTAACGCGAAGCATCCGTCTCTTCATCCCCAAATCTTTCAGCCTCGGATAAAATAGGAGTGAGACGGAACCTCCTAAATGATAAACAACAGAAAAGTAGAACAGAAAATGAATAAAATATACAAAATATTATTCGTAAGTCCATTTAGAGAAAAATGATATTACTTCTGTTGCCTTTACATGTCAAAGGAAATAAATGCATACCTTGACCCTACGAAAGCTTCCCTTGCATCAACGGTCATTACATCCGCAATTCCACTGGTGATTTTCATCATGCAATCCTGTCGCCCTTCTCCCAGAACGCATTCGAAATAAGGCAGAATTCTTCTTCCCATCGCAGCCATTCTCAAAGCCATACATTTCAGTTTCTCAGCTTCGTTGCGAACACAGAAGCGTATCGTCCTTCGATTCGGACACGTTGGTTTTTCTATAGTTACCGTATAGTTTCCTCTATCCAAGTAAATCAGTGGAGTAACTGTTGCAGCCAGAGCCGCCGGTACGTGGAATTCAATTTCTCCAGCAGAGAATTCGATAATGTCAGCCAGCCAAGAGAATGGTGGTTGTTGCTGTTGAGAATTAAGAATAGATTGTCCGATTGTTCTCAGAAGGGTTATTTGTTGTTGTAAGTCAGTCACAGTGTCAGGCAATGAAAGTCTATTAGAAGCAATAAAAGCTTTCCATGGTCGTCCAGCCCATGTACAAGGGTTGTTAGCATTTATAGGCAAAGTAGATCCATCCGGACATAAAAATGAATATTCAGAAACACTCAGACTTGGTCCATTTAAGTTATTATCAACAACTTGACCATTTGGCCCTTGGGTGAGAGATTGTCTGTTTGCTCCTTGAGCACCATTCCCGTTTTGTCCTCCGAAATACTGATAGACAGTTTCCAGCCGAGTCCAAGCCACGTCACCTCCGTTTTCTGTCAAACAGCGAAGAGAACCACGAAAACCAGCGAATTTGTCATCGTCTTTACACGCCTGGGGATTCTGGCAAAGTGCACACATCTGTGAGTACTTTTGTTCTGCAAAGTGAAAAGAGACACATTTCATGCAAATCATGTTTTTTGTCTAAATATTAGCTTAAGCTTTTCTCATATTTTCCCTTCTGTAGTGTTTTGTCTGGTGTTGCCTACAGCAAAACTTTCCGATCATCACATTCATTCCCCCGATATTATTACATTATTGTCTCATCGCCTATTTCGTATCTATCTCTCCGAAAAACTTGTCATACCCATATGAAGGTACTAAATATATTGAAAATATAAATATCTGTAGTAAGTGCGTACTCAAGTCTCGATCGGTTTTTGGATCCGGAGCCCATTCCCCTGGTGCACAAGAGCTCCCGAAGAAATTGTATGCGGAAGCAATCTCCCTTTCCGTTGTTGTGGCTTCTATAGGACAGTATGGAACAATTACACCTTTCTGCATCAGTCGAGCTATTGGAACTTCCCATCCTGAAGTCCTCCCGAAAGCGGTATGACAAGATTTCTTCCCCCTCAAATCCTGCAGAGACTTGATCTGAGCTGAATTCCGAACAACAGCAACTGGCTCGTACCGAAAAGACCCTAAACACAAATTCACTTTGTTATTTAATAAAGCTAAGCAAATACCAGTAATCAATTATACAGAAATGTCAATTTTCTCAAAGCCAAAAAGGTAGTCACCATCAACTAATCAATAAATAGTATTTTCTAGAGTATCTATTTAATTTAACAGTTTTTTATCCATCCCATTATGTTTGATCAACCTGTGAAGAATTTATCATCCTAGATATTATTTTCAATAGGTAAATTTAACTATAGGCTATAGGTCGACAAAATTTATGATTACTAGGTCAAAGTCACAATTCATTTCGTTTTTCTATGAGTAAATTGTGTAAGTAAACCGTTACGTATACCTATTCAACCTCAATTTTTCCAAAAGCCAAAGTGATAATTATCCACACAACAGTAAAGAACAATTTCCCACAGTTTATCAATGTGCACCTCCTTAGTCTTAGATAGTGATACGTATTCTATTGACGGAAGTACTGCAGTATACGTTGGAAAGTTCAAGGTAATAAAAAACTTGTAGATTTGTATCTATTCTGCTTATTACTATCGAAAGTTAGTGTTCTTTGTCTGTGTAAACCTAAGACAAGGGAATTCGTAACACACGTATAGGATACCAAGTAGGACACAAATAGATTTATCGGAATTCTGCTCTTATTTACTAGTTCTACGATCAGTTTCTTGTCTGATTGTGCAAAATTAGTTTTTCAGACTCATTTTCTCATAACATATTCACTGCTAATTTCTTTCCGGTATTAAATTACTAGTTCAATGTTGAGTATACCGGAACTCGACCTAGATATCTCAATTTATTACAGTTATAGGTTAAACTAGATTTCTTACGCATAATAAAACTGAGAGTGTTATTTATTCTTTTCATTTGACTATCGCAGCCTGCTACGAGGAACAATAAATAACCATGTAAGTGCGTACATGTTTCAGTTTTAAATACACGTATTGGAAAACTAATCGAAATTATATCATGATTTTCGCATGAGTGACTGACGTGTTGAGGGCCATCCGTTTTTTGCCAACACTGATTAATGTAAATTATTTTTAGTTCGCAGACTAATGTTTACAAATGCAAATAGGTAGTGAAACATTCTTACGTAACACAAATACGTTGTTTACTGGATAAAATGAAGTAACGTTAGTTAACTCGTACCTGCTTGCCGTGGAATGGTTCTTATCTCAGTGGCCACGAAAAAGGCGTCGTGGAAAAATCTGTGTGCTACAAATATCTCTTCTGGTTCCAGAACCACTACATCTGCTTCTCCTTTCGTCACTCGTCCAATGCAATCAATCCTACAAGAAATGAAAATTAGATCATTATAGTAATATTGATTTTCTGCTTACACTTGCTATCTCTGCATATGTGTACAATGAGTATTTTGGAATCATTTGCAATTTGCAACTTAGATAGCTGCTGAAGCATTTGTAACCTCATATAAATGTGGTTTAGCATAAAGGTATGTATAACGGTTTTAATTAATCACAGATGCTTTCTTGTCAGTGAAATGTAAACTACACGTACTGCGTGTATTGTACCAATTCAAAATATCATTCTATTCTAAAAGCGTTTTACATAATAGAATTGGCACAATTTTTATATGAACATGAGTGCATTATTGGGGCCACGAATATTGTTCGTAATAAGTATTAAGGCAAGATTCATACTATACCGAAATCTAAGATCACAAACAAAAATTCATAGTAAATATTAAGATATTTACATACTAATACGAATGGATCATTATTCATTGTATTTCGGTAACATTGTCGGATAATGTTGAAATATGAATAGGTAGTGATGGGTCTGAAGAGTTTTATTTTAATTGACACAATGGAACTTGCTAATGCGTTTCTGTGATTCGCCCAGAAGCACTATTCCATTACGATAAAAGTTTCTCCATAATAGTATGCGAAACTGGCAGATTTTTTGTACTTTGAAGTATTTTTGTACATTCGTGGTGCCCATGTAATGTCTAGATCGAAAAAATGAATTGCAAAAACTTGTTTGCCTATATAGTATGGTAGTTAGCTTAGTAAATGGTTATTTTTTATTTCACACTATACCTATATGAGTTTTTTCTGCTAATGTTAAATGAGTGATTAGACTTTGCACTATTCTAAGATCGAATTGAATTCATTCGAATTCAGGCTGTACCATTCGCAACATTTGTGAAGAAAAAGCCTTAAGGTAAAATAGTTATAGTTAGAGTGTCACACTTCACTTTTGAAATTTAGCCCTTGGCCTTTTCTAAAGAAGGATGTTAAACATACCGCAGCAGTGAAGGAGTTTTATTGTGTGAGTGTACAAACTCGTACATAAAATCACTTCTCATTGCATAAAGCAAATATACATAAAAAAGGAGACGTGCCCTAGTTAGCAAAAAACATATGAGCATCTCATCATTATTCATATTCAATTTGTATTTAATTTGACTCATCTGTGAGGTAATCGGATGAGAATCGGATAAGAAGAAGACAAAAGGATCCATCGAACGAGACATCGGCAGGTGTCTCACATAAATTCTAAACTGATTTCATTTAAAGGAGCACATTACATAGCTACAAAAGAATTGGTGTGCTTTAAATTTACATGAGATGAATAATTGCTCGTCTTATTAAATCCTTTTTATGTGTTAATCTTCCGAATTGTATAGATCCTTATAGTAAGTTATGGTCTTGATTAAATTATACGTGTCCGCATCGTTTTAAGTGCCTGTTGTCCTGCATTTTGTAAAAGTCATGGCCACGGCCATGGTCAAACCTTTTTTGTATTTTTTCTCTGATTTTCAGATCAGATTTGCATTAGTGCTAATGCTAAATGCTTACATCCTTCATAATTGAAGATTCAAAAGATGTGCTTCACAACTCATCTACTTACTTCTTTCAGATGACATGACATTACTATGGACAGCAGACAGGTACCTATGTAAATTGGAACGTGTGTTATTGTTGGATGCTTTTGCACGTAGCAAAGACATAGCTCATCTCTCTGCAATCTTAATAATTTCACTTTGTGAAACTCCTCGTACCAAGGAATACAAGGGTAATTTTTTGTGACATCAATTTACTTCAATTAAGTTGACAGAAGTAGTACATACCTTCATTTATTCTTAATAGTAATATTTTAAGGCTGAAAAAGTGAAACACAAAGGCTATAAGGATTGTCTACTATCTCTACTACATTATTATATAACCTACTTAACTACCTTTTTTTGATTAAATCCAGGCATATCCTTTACCAAGAAGTAATACTTCATTACATTTAATGTATGTCCATGATTACTCACTGTTTTATTGTGTATATGTAATATGTGGGCTTGTCTCTACATCTACATTACGTGTCAATCTCTAAGAATTCCTTTTCATTCGGATTACCCACTCGTTTCTTCTACTCGTAAGCCAATTTTCTTCTGTAGTTTACCATTACGAACAATCTACGCATTTCTAGTTTTTATGAACGAAGACCAGATTAGGGGACATGGAGCTTCTATTGAAAGAAAAATAGTTTTTGCTAGTTTTCTACAATGAATCGTGGCGAAAGTAAAAGTGGACGAATGCTTTGTATTCCAGGTATTTATTTTCCTGTAGCTATACTCTTGTGTATGAGAAACTTGTAGGTACACAAAGTCTGAGATGGAATTAATTTGCTACGTGAAATGATGTTATCACATTTGCACGTAAAATGCCTATTGTTAACCATGACGAGTTTATTTTTAAACTTTGTACGCAGTACGCACTAGACACTTGCTCCTAGAACTATTTGCCATTTTTATCCCATACTGTTCTAGTGACTTAAAACCATTTATAAAAATAGACATACCAAATGACCTGTCAAAGGATACAGTATTGTGTTGATCTACTTATTACTTGTTATATGTACCTATATGACAATGTATAACACACTTACATATGTGAATGAATCATTTGTACCTATACTGCATTGTAAAAGTGAACTAGTAGAACATGTAGATTGTGTAAAAATGCGTTTGAGGTCTACAGTCTGGAAAAAGATGACTCATTTAACAAGTGGAATTAGAAAATGTATATTTTTACTTGTCATTTGCAGGTATGCAGTCGAATCTTCCACCCTGAGCTGAGGAATCAGTTACCATTTGTTGACACAGAGTGTAAAGGACATCAGGTACGCATAGACGATCTAGAATCAGAAACAAACATCATTTCATCCACCTGTCAGAAAATCCAGTTATGACGATCATATATGTATTTAGAATGACAAATGCATTTTAAAATTGGAATTATGTGCAATTTACACGCAACGCCTTTGTCAAGACCTTTAAAAATTGCAATTTGTACGCATTTATGGTGCAATGGTTAGTATTTAGGACTTGCTGTGAGCCGGAATTTGTAAATGGTAAGTATAATAAATATGTCGCTATTTTTTTGTAGAGTGAATTGCAAATGAAGGATTATTGTTACCTGAATTGCCTTATTTAGCCAACTGGGTAAAATGGGGCTAAGGTCTAGTATTAGAGTTAGTAGAAGATATCACGTAGAAAAAATACCATAAAACGAAATGTGCTATGTAAGGTTAAGATCATTTTTACTAAACTGTTAAAACTTTTAACAACCGAATACCAAAAAGTGTTAATCACGGTTAGTTAATAAAAATTCATGAGCATATTTTGAAACATTGTGGAAATGGTAGCGGACTGCAGTGACTTTGGTTGGTGAAACATAAAAGGGTTGTAAGTAGAGTTAATGTGCGGAGTAGCCTTTCTATTCGAAGCATTTGACAGGTGGTAATAATAATAAATTGCTGTTTTCAGAAGGATACGCAAAGTAAGACAAGTTTGTTAAACAATGCGCAATGATTGCTAACGTATGAAAACAGAATAAGTAGTAGTTGTCAAAAGTGGCTAGGCTCTCTTCATGGGTATGGGAATTGGCGAGCACGTACGATCCTTTCCGACATTACTAGTTCATTGTGATACATTGCAACATTTTTGGATTTTTGAGACGCGAAGGAAAATAACCCTCAACTTAGCAGGCAAATTATATAATTGTCATTTTGTCATTGTTCTTTTCTTTGACATTCACCCCATGAAACCCATTGTGCTGAGTGACTTTTCTTGGAATAGTACTGAATTGTATGTCTATTATGGAAACTAAGCATGCAATGCTACATTTACAGTTTTATGCACTAAAGAATAATATTTTGAGCTAATGAGGGAGACATCCCGAAGTAAAAGAAAAATTTCATAAATGTATGCACGTGTGGCTTTCGTATATGATTCATTAATATAAGTAGAAAATCTAGTCATTGCCACTGTGTCCATGTAATTAGTATTATTTCTTAGTTTTATTGTTTTCCTCCAGAATTTTTAAGTACCTTATCTAATCAAGTGATATTTAGACGAGTAAAGACAAAACTGTGACAACTAATCAAAGAGAGAACTGGATGACATCGTTCTACTTATTAGTGATTATTTGGGTTTTAGCAGCAACTTGTATTCCATGAGTCATCTGCGTATTCTAATAAACGTTAATTCCACAAGGCTATTAAGTACCTTCCTTGGGTAATAAGTGATTCATACGAATGATTAACGATTTGATTGAGAAACTAAGCCTTTGCATAATACAGTCTTATGTCTTACCCTTGCATTCCCTCAACATTAACAATTGAAATGCAAATGACATCTTTAAATCATAAAATATTGAGATACCCTTAATAGTATTGAGTTTTACAGATCAGTTTTCAACGTTAAGCAACATCCTACAGCAATTTAACTACAGGCTTACACAAATCTTGAGGTTTACTAAATAAGTAAGCAATAGTAATAAAAACATTAAAGTATATAACCGTAATGTGTTTTACAATAGGATAAATTGCCTGTAGTACTGGTAGTATACATGGGAGTAAGTGCTGTAGGTAATACAGATCAAAATGAGATAGCTGGATACTTATACTTCCTTGTTACAGAACTCTATTAAAATAATTAAACGTCAATAGCATAAGCATTGATAACATATTAACCGTAAATGAGTCCTTAATACTTCCATGCATCTTTTTTGTGTACCTAACCATGTCAGAAATCTTAACAATAATATGATTCACTGTAATATACAGCACACGAGACTGGCCATTGGTTTTGAAAAAATGAAGCCGACTCGAACTCTATATGGAGAATGATCCATAATGTAATATATCTTAACTTAAGTAAGGACAGTGTAGTAATGCAGACTGTCTTAGCTTGCGATACGTTTTCAAATTCAAGGGAGGTTATTTCTCAATCGTAAACAATTTCAAGTTTGTGGGAGAAACATAACGATGTAGGTAATGTAATTATATCGCTCTAAGCTTCCAGTACTGTGTAGAATGACCTTAGCTTGCATGTTATAGGTGAAGTCATATACTCTGCAATATTAAATCTTGTTTCCACATGGAGTTATAATACATAAGTATTTTCTAAGGAAAACCCAAAACATAAATACATAATGAAGTAACCTATGCAATATACGATGGTAGTTATACAATTCTATGCGTTCTCCTGCAGCATAATTGTATCGAGTCACAAAATAATACATGCTGATATGATATAAGGGGTTTGTAATGTATAATGGGGTACATTTTTCTTATTATGAAATTATGGTATTACTTTAAGTATTTACTACCTAATTAGATTCCAAATCATTCGAGTAACATATCATGTAATTTGGGTTCTGTGTTTTAGTGGTTTATGAGCACATTTTCTCATATTAAGGAAATATTTATAAGGTTCTTCCTCTAGCTACTATGTCATTAGTTAGACCATGTTTGACATTGCGACGAAACTTTTAGTGATCTAAGTAAAAGCTTTAGGCATACAAGTTATTGTACAAATAAGCAGTCTGTTTATATTGCTTTATTCATTCATCTGACTGAATCAGAAGAAAGACTATGTAAATAATTACAACTTAAGTAAAAATAAGTCTTCATGTTTGTATGTATCAAATAGTTGTAAATCTTTTGTCATTCTCACACGAAACAGTAGTACATGTCTGATGAATGATGGAAATACTACTGAACAATGGCGCATTTTTAAAAGAAATGAAGCAATTTACACTCGTACGTAGCTTGGAGCTCTTTTTTCAATTTGACACAAGTAATTATTCATGACCGACTCCACTTTTTATGACAGAATACTACGAACTTAAATGAATCATAAGGACTGTAGTATCCGTTCCATTATAATGATATGTGTTTTCTGTATGTAGGACGGAGACACACATTTAAACAAATATATAAAGTTTAATCTCAGGAAACATTATCATATTATATGCAAATATTTATATTGTTATTGCCCAAGTCAAAATCTACATGCCTACTCAATACAGAAAACAGTTTGCGTTTATAATAATTGTTAGTTTATTAATAATTCCACTTTCCATTCATACTTTGTCACTATTTCCGTACATTAAGGTTACAATGTGTTTGAACTACACTTGAGCAAACTTCTATGGGAGAGCGTTAAAGAGTGTGGAAAAGTTTACAGTTTCTAATTAAGTGAGAATGTGACTTGCATTTTTGCACAAAGTAATTGTTTTATGCTGTATAGGTATTGGTTTAATGAAATGTGTTTTCCTTTTAGTCATTAGTCATTAAAAGCCTCTAAAGCTGTGTATTTACCAGAAAAGCCTTTGTTTTATGTACTGTTTAGCATAGCTTAATTTGCTATGACATGTTTTTGCCTCTTAGTCATGTACTTAGGTATATCGCATAAAAATTAACGGGTTTCTTTTAATGCTTCTTGACAAGGAAAGCAAATAAATTCATGTTCTTAAAGTTCTGTTCGTCACCACGTCAGACTTTGAGTTTTTAAAAGTTAACTTGTGGTAAATGATGGGAATGACAAGCACCTTGAAATACCGACGCTATTAATGTCTTTAAGGATGTCGTTGCGTTGACCAAAATGGGAAAATCTTTCACAGCTTAAATCTTTTATGCCTTGTACCAACAATAAGGATGAGATTATCATCATTAGAATATTTTTAAACCCGTGATTCCAACTCCAAGTGTGGCACCAATTGAGTTTATAGTGGTTGTCGATGTCATAAAAATAAGTCATAACAAATCTCATACGACACTGGCTCCTATAAGTATATACTACTGAGGAATCGTCCAGTCCGAAATCTTTTATTACCCATTAACTGAATTTCACTTTTAAGATACAGATGGAATTCTTCGTTTATTCGTACAGGGGAATAACAATACTGATAGTGTTTTAGTATAGATATCGTATATCGGTATGTCATACAGAAATTACTTGTACACTATAATATAAATGCTTATATTTAACCAATGAATATAGCCTTTATAATCAGAAAGTTCGCCATTGAATCTAAGAAGGAATCAGGAAAACAAATTCGCTATAAATGTTGTTGCTCATTAGTATTATCAGTATTTTTGTTGGTCCCAATCAAAAAGTTAATTTTTTAGGTGATATTTTCAGAATCACATTGGTGGTTTTTAATTTACATCTCATTTAGAGGTTCAACTTGTCTAATTTTCCTACATTGTATTCATTTTGTTCAAATTGGAGAGCCAAACTTTTTCCGAAGCTTTTCGGAGATAGAGGGTTGAAAATCAATGTGTCTACCCTTTCAGACAGACTTGATTTCGGTGAAATACATTCAGCCGGTCTTGACTCTTAAAGATATTAGAAGTCAAAACTTTGTGTATGTACATGCTTAGAGAATGTTCTACATTTTTAGTCATACTTAAGCTTTAATTCGTTTTTATATTTCCAGTTCTAAATAAATTTCAGCATTACGATTAATAGATTAGCATTGCATCTCTGTCAATCTCCATTTTAGATTCTTGATCGGATATATAAATTGTATATATAATATATGTATGTATGTATAGCTCGACTAGCTACATTGTCTGTAGCAAATCAAGGGTTTACTGATATCCATGAAATGACCATTGTTATAAGTTACTTGAAGAAATTAATTATATACTCAAACTGCTCCATGTAAATAATATACCTACGCAATCTCCAGGATAGAGGATAGCATTTGAATCCCAAATAATGTTCGCATAAATGCTTCTGATTTATGTACATGAAAAAATGTAATTAACGTATAGGTAAACCGTTCGCCCGCAATGCAAGGAACTTGGTGGAGAGAAGCCAAAAGTCGAGGTGTTATAACCGCAAAATGACTTACCATATACACTGCTTTGCCCACACGACTTCGTAAGCTAATTGAATAAATAATGATACTTACAAGTAGGAAAAGTAAGAAAGAATAAAAGAGAGTACACTTACATCGATTTGGGATTTGTGTCAAAGTCGGGGAGATGAAGGCTGAAAAGGTAAAGC
>JABASH010005553.1:0-11917 GCA_019776445.1 Tomocerus maximus | reverse complement strand
AAAGTTGAATGGTTAAAGAGTTATCGATTGCACAAGAATGTAGTAGACGGACATTCCGGACTTTCCGGACAGAGTGTCTGTGCAAACACATAAAATAGTCGGCAAGCCGATATTTAATAAATACATGCAAACAAAAAAGCAAATTCCGTAGCATCATCTTGACAGCACACATACACACATTTGAGATGAGAACATTTTAAACGGTCTTGGGACATAGAGCATTACTTTGTTCAATAGCTAAGGCGGTAAGTTAGTTTCGTTCCATCATGTGATACATTATACTATACTATAATCACCATACCATGGCATATAGCAAACTGTCGGATGCGTCAACACCTGTATTCTGTATAGTAGTAGTAGTTTCAACTTCAAGCTCCAAATCCAGTAATTTACACATCACGTACATCGTCAAATTATTATGGCATAGAAGATTGAGATCTCACCCAATCTGACTGAAACCCTATACCTCGGTACCGCTAGCGGTGCCGTCATCACCCAGTTTGCCCGGTCGAATGATGGAGTCTCACCCGTTCTGACGTCTCACCCGATCTGACGCCGACATTATATTTGGGCTAATTTCTCTCTTTCTCCTAATAGTGAGTTTTAATTTAAAAAATATTATCCATTATTCAGAGCAACTTTAGTTACCTCTGTATATTATAAATACTTTCTGCTCATCGTAGAAACTCGTATAATAGCTCATTCGAAAGCTAACAGATCGTGACCACCCAACCAACCATTTCACATAAATGAAATATACCGAACTGATTTGCTTTAGAGAACAAATGTACAAAATGCTTTACACTAGGATTTCAATAAAATTTTAGGATAGCGTATAGTGGATGATGAAAATTTTCATTCAATCAGTTCATCCAACAGTGCAGATTCTGCAGATATTCAGAACATTTGTTGAATTCACACAAACATGTATTTATCAAGGATCTAAGAGATCGTTTTAAAAATAACTTTATTCGTTCGTTTTGGTCTTTGCATCTTTATAGTTAATAAAATTCCATAAAATATTTAGTTAACGAGCCAAGCCAGCTAAGCTAGGCTAAATTGTCGAGTCCGTCCGTTGGAGTAGTGTATGTTATTATTCACTTATTGGTCCTGCTTGGGTAGATTTACAGCTTCGTGGCAGTATAGCCGCGTGAAAGTATACCTATATATCTCAAAAGTGTGGCAGAGTATTCACACAAGTGCAAATACAAACCAAACAAAGCACGAACATAACAGACGAAGATCAACAGATCAACGGAACACAGGAAGACGGCCTTCTCCTTTTGTCAACGGCCGACTGACTAACATCAACTAACAAATTAACTGTTTCTTGTCCCATTGTTGCCCATTATCATTTAACTATCTCATGACTAACTTAAAACTTTGACTAATAGTCCAGCTACTTTCAAAAACTGCCATTCTGTAGTTTTGTAAGCTATTGATTGTGTATGAGGTACTTTTTTCCGGCACTTTTGTACAATTTTGTAGGATAGAAAAGCTAGTTTTAGGAATTTAGTTATAAATTGGAAATCGCAATTTCCAAAGTTTTCAGTGAAGGAGCTTAAAGTTACGATGACGGAAGATTATACAAGGATTGAAAAACTGGGCGAAGGTAATTCTTTCAAAATTTCCCTTACCATCAACAATACTTTCAATGCTAACTTTCTTCTGATCATTTGCTGAGATCAGGTGGAATTTTCTATAGTAATGCATACAGAAAATAAATTTTTTAAAAACTTCATATTGTTGATATTTTATTTTTGATTTTGCATTGATTGTGATATTCCTTTTTTAGGTACTTATGGAGTCGTTTACAAATGCAAACACAAGAAATCAGGGGAATTCGCTGCTCTGAAAAAAATTCGCATTGAAAATGAAGAAGAGGGTGTTCCGCCTACAGCCTTACGTGAAATTTCGATTCTTAAAGAATTGTCTGCACATCCCAATATAGTGGGGTAAACTTCCTATGAATTACGGACAAAAGCTACATCTTGTCATTTCATATTATTTAATTTTTATTGTTACTTTCATGTTTGTTTTTTATCTGTACCACTACCACTTATAATTGAATTGACGTTTATCTCTTCTTTTTAGCTTACGAGACGTCATCATGACGGAAGGCAAGTTATATTTGGTGTTTGACTTTTTATCGATGGATTTGAAAAAGTACATCGACAGCTATGGACATGGAAAGTTTCTGGAAATGACTACCATAAAATCGCTGACTTATCAGGTTTAATTAATTATTATTTTTTTGTTCGAATCAATCAGTCTTCTAATGTAGGCGTCTTGTCAAGGGTATTGAAAGGAAAAATAATTATTTAAACGCTAATTAATTTTATACCTTGGGTATTTCGGGCAACCGATAGGGTTTCCGATATATTTAATGCATTTACCTTCTTATTGTCTAAAGTTTATCTCAACTGTAGAGTCTAAACTAAAGTTATTATATTACTTTACAAGCTTATAATCGTAAAAGTACGTTTTACACTAATTTTAACAATTAACACCTTTTTGAAACAAGTATTTTTAAAATATAGCTTCTCAGAGGAATGCTGTTTTGCCATCAAAGAAGAGTCTTACACAGGGACTTGAAACCGCAAAATCTTCTGATTGACCTGAAAGGGAACTTGAAAATTGCTGATTTTGGCCTTGCCCGTGCATTTGGGGTTCCATTGAGAGCTTATACTCATGAAGTTGTAACTTTGTGGTACAGAGCTCCTGAGGTTTTGCTGGGTTCACCAAGATACTCATGTCCGGTAGATATTTGGTCAGTTGGTTGTATAATGGCAGAATTGGTCACAAAAAAGCCTCTCTTCCAAGGTGACTCTGAAATCGATCAACTTTTTCGAATTTTTCGGTATACATCTCGTACATCTCTATTTATTATTTTGTGTTGTACATTATTACATTTCACTTTTTCATCGATACCATATTAAAATGAAATTAACCGCAATTTTAGTATTCTGAGAACGCCAACCGAAGAAATATGGCCGGGCGTTTCCGAGCTTCCAGATTACAAAGCAACGTTTCCAAAGTGGACTGAAGTAAATTTAGGAGCTCAAGTTGGTACAAGGCTTTCAGAAAACAAGGATGGTATGGATCTACTGCATCAAATGTTGGCTTACAGTCCGCCTGCAAGACTGAGTGCCAAATCAGCAATAGCACATCCCTTCTTCGATGACTTTGATAAATCAGGCTTGCCTAAATTCGATGACAATATATGTTAAGCTAAATGAATCCATTCATTTTTTGCCATCAAAACACCTCAAATTAATTTGCAAGATTTTCCGTAAACTTTCTCAGCAATCTAACTTCACAAGAGAGGTTTGAATTCATTCAAAAATACAATAGGTTGCCTGATATTCCTGCATGATGTTCAAAAGCTAAACGTATATCATTATATCCGGTTACTTAGAAATGGAACTGTGCACCAACGTCTTAATGGTTATATTTATCACTATATCCATCAAATTATGTACATTTTCCGTAATAGTGTAATTATTATCTTGCTAGATTTGTTAACAATGCAACATGTCGTGGTTCTTATTCTTATAGATAATTTTTTATAGAAAGTGGTTAGATAAAGTATTCTATAAACACATGAAAAACTTTACAATAATATAATAATATTTGCTAATAATTAAGGTTCCAATTTTCAATTACAAAGTACAGAGATCAAATGTCATAATAAAATTTTTGTATTTGTTTTTACTTGTATTTATTCTAAGTGCACTAACTAATTGGTGTCTGACACACATGCATTATAGTGCATATCACTGCATGATGTAACATGTACCACAAACACACAATGATGGAGTTTATTTCAATTATTACAGTACAGTAATATTTTCGAAAGGTAATAAGGTCATAGATTATCCTTATTAAAACAACGATTATGATTGTACTCATACTCCAAGGCCTTGTTTGTACCCCCATTGGTTAAGAACTATTGATTTAGTAGTTTGAATGCTTGAATGCTTCCATTAATCGTTTTCATATTATTTTAGTTGCCGTTATTTTACAAATTATACTTCACCTTTTGGCGGGCCGTTTTTATTTGCTCTAATGCTCTAATCTTAAATGTAGTGTGAAAAAGGCTCGTATAATTGCAATTTTGTTGCCATAATTTATTTTTACTATTTTTGATCGTTATATATGTTAGAATAAGTTTGAAACAGTTATTTAATTTTTAATAAAGCACTATCATATTATGAATAATATGAAATTAAATTTATGGTCCATTAGCATAGTTGGGTAGTAAAATACCTTTAAAATCTAACAAAATACATGTATTTTTTGGAGAATATAACTGGGGCACTGAGACATAGAAGTCAGATTTTTTGGGAGCTTTCAACTATCAACTAGCTTGGTGTATGGACTGTATGGTGTATCTTGTCTTATGTCTCAAATACACAAAATTGCGAATATTTACTCAAGAACGTTCAAAATACATCTAGCCTTTAAAAATTAAATGGGTGTATTTTGAAGGTTCTGGTTCAAAAACTATTCACAATTTTGTCCATAATTAGCGAAGATTTACGTCACAAACAAACACACATGTACAATGCACAGCACAGCACACACTACATAACAGCTTGCGTGAGTAATCAATGAGTAATCAGACTAAAGGCTCACCTTGTCTTGCTTGTAGGAGTGGTAAATTTCATTTCATAAACTTAGCGTCAATCTCTGCAGCCGGGGTTTTGTGTTATGTTCACTGTTCACTGTCATCTATCTAATTGTTCCTTGATTTTAAAATTTTGGATTTTTAGGTAGAAAAGTGTAGTAAACAATCTTTAACAGTTTGTTTTAGCAGCAGTGCAGTCAGTGCCAGCAACAAGATCAAAATGAGTGGAGGGGTTTACGGTGGAGGTAATTTTTTTGTTTTACATTTTTTAGCATAATACTTCTCGTGTTCATTATTTTTAGTTCATAGTTAGTTGTTTAGATAAAAAAGGAAATATTGAAATTGAAACTATAAAATAAAAACCATTTTAGCATTAATTTTTTATTTGGTTTGGTTATTATAATATATATTCATTTCATTTTTTTTTATTTTTTGTTCCGCAGATGAGGTCGGCGCTTTGGTGTTCGACGTTGGACATTTTTCATTTCGTGCTGGATACGCTGGAGAAGATGTTCCCAAAACGGAAGTTCCCAGTATGGTCGGAATATCAGAAGAAGCAGCTGTTAGCACTCCAATGGAAATTGATGGAAGCAATTCAAATGGAATGATGACGGAAGTTAAGTACGGAAAAAAGTACACCATTGACACTACAAATATTCATGTAGCTAAAACAGGTATTTGACAGTTTTAGTCTTTAGAGGCACTCTTATACTTATATAATACTTATGCCATTCGATAATGTACAAAGATTATTTTAGTCGTCAGCTCATCAGCTGTCATTGACAAAGTACTTAATAATTATTTTATTTTATTTTACATTTAGGAATGGAAGTAGCTCCTTTTTTAAAAGATGGAGCTGTAGAAGACTGGGATATGTTTGAAAAGGTGGTAGATTACGTTTACGGCCATTCTTTAAATGCATCAGCGGAATATCATCCTTTATTAATGTCTGAACCTCCGTGGAACACAAGAAATAAGAGAGAAAAACTTACAGAATTGTTTTTTGAAAAGTAAGATATCTCTAGTTTTCATATAGATTACTATCTCATTGCATTGAAGTTTAGTGAAATAATTTAAATGTTGTTTCGCATAACATTTTTTTGGTTACCCCTTTTCAATAGCTTGTTAAACTAAGTTATTTGTTACTATTATTTTATAGATATCAAGTTCCAGCTTTTTTCCTGGCTAAAACTGCCGTTCTCGCAGCATTTGCTAATGGAAGAAGTACTGGTGTTGTTGTTGATAGCGGAGCTACTCACACATCTGCCATCCCTGTTCACGACGGATATGTATTGTCCCAAGGTATTTTACCTAAGCTGTATAATCGATTATTAATATTTTTAAAAGGCCGTTACTTAGTCATGCTGCAATTGCAATGATTCGTCTGATCCGGGTCAACAATGACCCACTATTCTACTAAGATTACGTCGTGTGTCTTTGACTAAAGTATTCGTTGTAAATTGTATAATTGTACAGGTATTGTTAAAAGTCCTCTTGGCGGTGACTTTATTACCCTGCAATGTAAGAATTATCTAGAAGAAAATGGAATAGAGGTTGTACCACCTTACATGATAGCTGGGAAAGAGCAAGTGTGGGAAAATGAAAAGGCCAAGTATACCAAGAAACCTAATATCCCGGAAGTTACCAAGTCATGGCATAATTATATGACAAAAGTAATGATTGCTTCTAAAGATAATTAATTTATAATGTAATTAACATACTGTGTAAATATTAATAAATTATCCTTTACACTACAGGGAGTTGTTCAAGATTTTCAAGCTAGTGTTCTGCAAGTTTCGGATAGTCCTTATGATGAAGAAACAGCACAAACAATGCCTCAAGTTCATTATGAATTTCCCAACGGTTATCATCAAGTGAGTTGATCATACATATACATTTCACGAGCCGTCTACGAAACCCTAATATCGATTTATCGTCACGAATTCTAAAAAATAAAAATATGTAGAATATGTACTCAATGCAAATGCTGCAAAATTTGTCTTGTTTGTGTTTGATCTTATATATTTACATATATTGATCTTTTACATATATTATATATTATGTATTCTTACATTATTGCGATAATTTTACTTTAAATGCAGTTGCCTTGTTTTTATTGCATTAATGAACGGAAGCATGGGATTTTTATTTCCTTAAGGATTTCGGGGTGGAAAGATTCCGGTTAGCCGAGCCATTATTTGACCCCAGTGGTCTACGAGGAGTTGGAACAACCATGTTAGGAGCCGGACATTTAGTGACTACATGTGTTGGCATGTGTGATGTGGATTTACGGCCGGTATCTAACTGTTTGTTATAATATTTTAAAGCATATTTTTCAAAAATAAGTATATAAGTGTAATTTGCTTTTTTGCTCTATTAAAGGCTTTGTATGGAAGTGTAATTGTCACCGGAGGAAATTCACTACTTCAGGGATTTACTGAAAGGCTTAATAGAGATTTGTCCACGAAGACTCCACCAGTAATTCTGATATTTGTTTTGCGTTATCGCTTTTCTGTAAGCTAGAGCTAATAAATATGTTCGTTACATTTTCAAAATTTAGAGTATGCGACTGAAAATTGTTGCCGTCACTGGGACTGGAGAAAGGCGGTTTGGCGCTTGGATCGGTGGTTCAATTTTAGCTTCTCTGGGATCATTTCAGCAACTGTGGATTTCAAAACAAGAGTATGAAGAATCTGGGAAATCTCAAATTGAAAGGAAATGCCCTTAATTTACTAGTAGCTTTTGGTAATAGGTTACAGTTACATCTGTATATACGTCTCTGTCCATATTTCGACATTTTTTAAGTAATAATTATTGTTGTAATATTGTATATAGTTTGGAACTGAATTATAATGTTTTCTATTACTATTACTATCTGTAATGGTCAACAAAATGTAGGTTTTATGTTTTGTTTAACGTGTGTGTTGTAATATAATACAATTTTTTAATTATTTAATAGATAAATAGCAAGTAGTTAAATTCCTGTATAAAAGTGTGCTTTTTTCTTGTAGGTAGGAATTTATCTATCAAAAATTGTGAATTGTGAAATGATAATAAACATATTTTTTACCAAAACGTGTACCATACGTGACTTTAATGGAGTATTTGACTACGCATTTCCTTGGATGAATGAGTTACAAGAAGCTTGCAAAAGAGGCATAAGTCAATCTGAATTTAATCATTTTTTCTTATTATAGTTGTCCCTGCAGCTTATTCACTCAAAACGTCAATTCTTTCTTTGAAATGATTAGCAATTTATACCGAGCTGCGTACTAACTAAAAAACTGGTGAGTGGTACGTGATACTGATATGCCACAACACTGCCACACACATGCCACATTAGCTTTAGCTTTGACCACATATTTTTTACTTATTGTATAAAGTAAAGTACAAGCAAAGTACCATAGCCATAATGGTACTAAGGTATTAGTGTTACTTATCGCTTAATCTAAAGGCTTAACGAACCTGTCAGAAAAATATCATGTCAACAAACCATCAAAGTTAATAAACCGTAGTATTGTTTTATAGAAAGGTATACCAGATCAGAATAAGTACCTATCATATCAATATATTATCAAGGCTGGCTTGTATTATACACTTTAAGCTGCTTTAAGGATCAAGTCAATAACCTCTTCGTTTTCGCCTGTTAGCAGAGCCCGGAATTTGGTCACAAAATCTTTGTTTTCATTCCTTTGTCTAAGTGCAGTGCAGTGCGTCGTTTGTGTGTGTGTGTGGTGTAGTCTGTACTCTTGATTTTCCCATACATATATCAGTCTTTTCTCGGTCGGGACATTTACATTCATTTTCTAACTTGCTTCTGTGAAATGAAATTTTTTATTTTCACAAGCTCCAAAAGGTATTTTACTTTATGGAGTTATATAGTATTTGTATACCTAACTGGAAAATGTACTATTATATTATTTGTATTTGGAAGATATTTTAAGATACATTGATTAATTACTTTTTAGCAAATTTTAAAGTTCAGCACTATTCCCAAACTATGGATTTGGAAATGGATTGCCACTTGAAGGCTGATTTAAACAAGATTGGAACCCCATTTAAAGTTGCATTCCAATGCGGACAGAAACATCGGGACTCCAGGCACCAGGAAAATAGAATTGCAGGTATAAGTGTGTACACTGTACATTGATTTTTTTCCTTGGGGAGTGATGAATAGCATTTTAAATTATGTCTTTATAGTTGACAGTAAAAAGGATATTTTTTGCTTCACAAAAGGACTTTTAAACTAAATGTTAATTTTAATTAGTAAAGTAATAATTGTAATATTTTTTAACTTTTTCAGATGATCACATTCGTCAACAAGGTGTCGGGATATTAAATTCACTCAAAGCGGAAGATATTTCTAATATGCAATTATTGCTGTCGCAAGATTTCCCAAAAGTGGTAAGACAGTACGATCTTAAGTTCTTATAACAATTAATTAATTTTTTAACTGTTTTATAACCGAATATAGAATTAGTACTTCCGAAATACAGAATACAGTACAGGCTGCGTTATAGGCGTTTGAAATATAATATTTCCGTAATAACCAATCTGTAATTTAAGGCTAAAGGTGAAAGGCCTCATTGATAATTATATTATTAATGATTAACTTGATTTCAAATATGAAAAATGTAATGTTAATGTATGTATCGATGTGTTGTGGGCCGCTGTGGCCTGGATAATAACTAAAATAAGCTGATATATTCAAGTCAATTGTTGAATCAATTGTTGAAAAAGCAACTGCTTTGTATACTGGCTACTTCTATATGGTATAATATATACTCTGTGACGACAGCATATTTTATGTAGTTACTAAAAATGTTAATAGCTACATTTTTATTCTAATTTTAAAACTGGCTTTATTAGGTCCGTCTGCTGAATAGCTTTCCCAGTGAAAAGAGCGTGACTGCCACATCATTTTTTCGAATTTTACATTGTTGGCTTTGCGGTGGCACTGATATTAACAATATTATCAAATTATGTAAACAAATTAAGGTCAGCCACCTTTTTTATTCAATTGCCAAACAAATATCTGACTTTTTAAAATATTGTACTAAACTGTCTGGGGCTATTTAGGCTAAAGCTCCGATAGTTGCTGGCGTGATCAAAATTATTAGAACTTTGTGCCTTTTGGATGTTAACGAAAGCCATCATCCACTTGGAGAGACAATAGGAGATAGTGTTCGGATGGAATCTGCCTGTATTAAGGTATTTCAATTGAAACAGCCTTCTTTGGACTTTTTAAAATTTAAAATTATTATATTGCATTTAATGTCTACTTGTTAAAAATTAAGAACGCGACTTGGTTTTGATCAGGTTGATAACAATTATAATTTAATTGTTGTCCTGGCCATTTCGGTAACTACGCTTAAAGTAAGATTGTGTCATTTCCTTGCTAAAATGGATGCTGAAATGGATGCCAATGGGGATAATGAGGTCAGTATTAAAGCATCAATTACAAATTCTTAAAACTAATTTGAAAATATTTCTCTACTGATTTTCTGTTTTCTGCACTAGGAAACGTTACTTAGTAGTAAAGAAATTTTACGAAAAGTGAGATCATCTGTTTCTAAAAACGCAAAAATTATGGTAACGAAAGAGTATTTGAAGGCAAGCCCCAAATTATACTAAAAACTATTGGAAAGAGGTAAAATACCAACAGGTTTAAATTAATGTGTTGTATACGTTATGTACTATTATTATTAAATTATAGAAAACTCTACTGCAATCGGGATTTTCCGATGTGGAAATAAGGCACGTGTCTGCATTTGCAAATGGACTACATTTTCGGTGCTTTTTAAACCAAGAAATTCGAAGAATGTTTCACGTACGAAAATTCGATAAGTTCATGACAAAAATATGCATTAAAAAATATAAATATTAGCATCCCTAATCTGGGTAATATTAATTAATGATATAAACTACCTTTTTTAATGTTAAAGAAATAGGTAAACTTAAATAAATTATATGATAGTTTTAATGGATTTTAATACTAATTTATTTTAATTTCAAAATTCGAAAATACGTATTTAATTTACTCGGTTAAATTAATTTGGTTGCGGTTGCGGTTGATGCCTTACATCTACCATGTATTATTATTATATTGTATTTTCAATAAATGTGATATTGACGCAGGAGGACAATCTTTCTGACCGAAATTTGTTAAAAATTTTCATGGCTGAATTTGTATGGAGACAAAATATGATGTCTGATGACGATAGATTTTGCAATGTATTACAAAGCCTTCACAAAGCAAGCGAAAGGATTGATAATGACCTTAGTAAGTAATAGTAATAACCGATAATGTCATCTCTGATAACTAATCTAGTATATTTTGTGAAATCTATCCTTGCATAAAAAAATCAAAATATGGTATTCTATTACTACCAGCTGGCCCTACTATGTACAATCTCCTAAACTTGATTGCGGACAATGCTGGGGAAGTAGACTATACATTTTCATCTTTGTCGAAAGGACTTCTTGAAAATGCAATTCCTCTAAGCTCAAATAAAAATTTATCAATACCCAATTCAAGTACTGCTAGTCCTCTTGCCTCATCAGTACTGTCCTTAAAAACTCTTCCACTCAGTCCTGCTACTAATGATAATGACCGTAAGTGAATATTTTCTGATCTTTTCCTATTTTTGATGTAAAAACAGTAATAGTAAAGATAGTATTTAATTTAATTAATATTTGTTATATTTTCAGATTTAAGTGAACATTCGGCTGAGGAAGCAGGTCGCAGTGAAGATGACGCTATTATAGTTGAGGTTGAGAATGTTGATGTTGATTATTTGAACTTCGATGATGAAGAAATTCTTCTATCAACTCCGGACATGCACGAAATGGATCCTTCAAAGACCTGTTCTGAACTCACCACTCCTTCGATAAGGGTATTAACCCCTACAAAACATCGTCGTAGAGCCAAAGTTACTGATGAAGTCACTCATTTGGCACCTGAAGATGTACCGAGAAGACCCAAAAGAAATCTCCGCTCCAATTTACATAAAGAAAGCCAAAAGAACGCTAGTGAAGGTGCAGGCGATTCCTCTGATTCATCGTTCTCGCCATCACAACGTCCCAAACGGCTAAAAGGTATTGTAGGTATTTGTTTAAGTCATAATAAAATAATCTAACATAATTTATCTAAGTATCCCACCATGGTGGATCACGTACTCCAGCGGAGGTAGGTTTTAGACGGGGGTCCTTTTTTCAAAAATTGTACCCCCTACCTACAAAATATGCAAGTGAAGATGTAATTTCGAGTCAGTACATCTTCACTTG
>JABASH010005552.1:0-11920 GCA_019776445.1 Tomocerus maximus | reverse complement strand
CAGTAGTCGTCTCAGCGTCTCTTTCGGATTTCTTTGGGAGAGCGGTAGTGGTCTCAGCGTCTCTTTCGGATTTCTTTGGGAGAGCGGTAGTGGTCTTAGGTTCTTCACGACGACTGAATTGAACTAAAATAATGTCTTCATTCTTTGCTGTAGTTGTTTCGCTAGCATTGAGGCTGGATGAAGTTGTTGGTAGTACTTTGGGAATACTGGTTGTCGGAGCAGTCAATGCTAGGACGAAACAGCTGCTAGCCAGCACAACAGCCAAGAAGATCTGTATTTAAAAATCCAATTAGTTACATTACATAGATCGTATACACTTTCTGTGATACACAAAGTAGAACACATTACAGTAAGCCCAATAGATTTGGAAGGACACTGAAAGGATTTAATGAGTAATTTCGAAGTAGACAGCAAAGGTCAATACAAATACACGAGTAATTGAATCACGTCAATAAATATCTGTTACGTGAATGAGAAAGGGTTGAATTCGAGATACATTAGTAATGCCACTGATATGGCGTAATTGAGAAAGCTTAATGTGAAGTAATGATCTTAATGGCTGAATGAATTAAATACACAACATAAGCCAACAAGATGTTAGGATTTCTACTTTAGCTCCTATACTCTTCTCTAACTAAAGGTTAATAGTCTCTATACCTGGTCAGTTGTAGAGTCTGAAAAGCCTTAGCTAACAGAGGCATCGGGAGGATTAAGTAAATTGTATGAATGAATCTCGGACAGTTAGCTCGACAGAGACACTAATGAAATGAACGCTAAATAGGTACGTGTATAGGTTTTGTAGTTTCTATATACTCTATATATTATTATAGTCTTGATCTAATTGCTCTTGGGAGCGTATTTATACATATCTGAAGTCGATGATAGATCTAGAGATTCTGGTTTTACGAAATAGTAACTAACATGTAGAATACAATACACAATGGAGATGAATATATAAGATATCTGAAAGAGACTTTCCTGGAACCAATCAATAGTACCTAGAAACGTTTGTGGTAAATATATAGCGGGTAGCTAGCGGGTTCGCATGGTTCAATGTGCGAGGTCATTGAGCGAAAAACAGATTTTGTCTCTTCCCTTTTGAGTTGAATGTGGAAACAGTAAATTGAACTTAAGTAAGTGGAAGAGATGAAAGCAAACCCGAGAGAAGTGTGTATCTATCCAAAAGTAAATGTGAACGACTGAGCCAAAGCCACCAACGCAACGCTACGCTACTGACAGTGCATGGCATTTTAACGTATTAAGTGAAGTGAATTAAATTAAGTTCAACTCATGGTAATGGAATGAATATGTGAATGCAATACAAACCTTCATTATGATATTCGGTGGTATATCCAAAATCCAAAGTAAAGTGAGAATTTAGACTTCAACGATGTTTAACAGACGACTTCCTTTGCTACCTCTTTCAATTGATCCACAGTGCTAATGAATCAAAGTTAGTCTAAATCCCGACTTTTATACAATTCCATCCAATGATAAAATCTATTTCATTAAATGTGATTTGTACGTGGAAATGCTATTTCTTACACTTAGGAAATGTGGCATGTCTTATCTGTTTTCCTGACGCGACAAAGTTAATTACCAATTTAGTCGCTATTAGTCATAGTCCTAATTGACTATTTTGATTATATACAATTATACCACTATACTACTTACTGTAGTCTGTAGGTTGCTCTAATTGTATCTAACCTTTGAAGATTCAATGTAATCTAATTATAATGCAGTTATGTACATTACACTTAGTATCCATAACATAAGCGTGCATGTGCATGCATATGTGGTAGGGTAGGTTTACTTTTAGCATAGATTACATGCAATAATATTAATAATGCATTAACACGTATACTTTGTAATCATCTCGTAATAGGTGTCTTAAAATCCTGTGACCAATGCATGCAAACTTGGAAAATTACTTATACTTAACGGATGTACATGTTAATTGGACATCGATAGTTACATTTAAGATTTATGCAAGCGTCCTTGATTTTGTCTCACTGATGGTCATTTCCAGTCTGGTAGATCTGAAGTGTGTAATGTACATATTGTAATGGGATACTTTCAGTGATTCACAATCCAAGTGTCTATTGATTAGATATCTTGCAACTGAAAGTTTATTGTTTTCCCGTGTAGTTTAGCAGGAGGTACGTTTCATGTGGCTGCTTTGTTGCTTAATATCATCACATCACATTCGGTGTTCACGTGAAATGAGTCTCTGGAGTCCTCTTTCTTTGATCGTATGCTTAATGATAGAGTTTTCTGTGTATCGACCTTCTACAATTACGACATACGAATAGCACTATGGTGTCTGTATGGAAAATACCCTCATCACACCACAACAACAATAAATAGTTAGTCAGGGCAGTTAAACACAGACGACACATCACGGCTAATATGTACCTACCTAATTGTAAGCATAATATTATTTAGTCAGATGAATCTGTTCAGGTACACTCTTCTCCGTTGTAGGAATCTGCAAAGGAAATATATTTAGTTGGAAGTGAGACTCTGGTGTTATGAGACAGAGTAGAATAAAGAAAAAAAAAGTGAATCGAAGCAGAGAGGCAAACGTTCACTTAGCAGCTATCGTGTAAATCACTATTACGATTTTACTCACACCGCACCAAACGACACACGTGGACATTGATGCTCATAGAGTCACAAAACAGTCAAAATGTGAGCTCTAGAACACTTTTTATGCTCGTTTAAATGGAGATCTGTGCTACTACTGTATTTTACTTTATCTACTTCTACTTACATAGATTGTTGCAGACATTGAGACATAAGCGACAAGTTTTGAGCTCAGTTTTCAGTGTAGAAACATCGGGGGAGATTATGAGGGAATGTTTTACTGGTACATAGAAGATTTGTTACTTTATTGTCATGTGATGCTGCGTTAACTCTAGATAGCTAGTGCAAGGGGAAAGTATTGTGAAAGTTTCGACTGTCGTTTATTCTACAGAGACTGAGGATGAGACAAGGGATAGTGTCTACTTTGTATGTATATAGACATACTGTAACTAAGAGTACCTACGTATTTATGTAGGCAGAGTTGAATATGGCGTAGCTACTGCATGTTTTATAATTTTGGTTCGTAGTAAAATGTAACAGGGGTATATTCATGCATTATAGAAAATATTCTCTGAGAAAGGTATGCAATATCTATGGGCCATAAGTGTGAACAATAGGCAATAAAATATTTCAAGCGACTCCCAATCGTAAAAGGAAGGGAAAAGAGACAACAGATCACAGTATTGTAGTGGAGACAGTACACAAGGCACGTTTCTTTTGCTGGAACTGAAGGCAAAATGATAGTTTAGTATGTGGCTTGGAATTCCAGGGAGAAAGTCAAGTCCCGAGACTCTGTCCATAATCCTTTGCTTTCTGCTTACTTAGAAGTCGTTGCTGTTCCCTTTCTGACTACTAATATGCACTCTTGTATGGGAAATAACTATTGCGTCGCAAGTCGCAACCGAGGACGCTATGTGATGTTGCTCAGTATTGTCCCTCCTGTTTTATTTAGCGTTTAGTGTGCTCTATCTATGCAGATATCTAGTCTACCTATGTGTATGTGAATATGTAGTAGCTTTTGTAGAGAGATGTCTTTATCTGGACGTATATAGAAGAGTTTACAGCATGTGTGTAAGAATTCAGAGGATATTATTATTCAAAGGGAAGAATCTCTAATTTTTGCACGTTGACTTGGCTATTTGAGTCGAGCCTAGGAAATTAGACATGGAAATGCAGTAGATTATTCCGTTTGGCATGGAATTTAAAGAGAGATGTTGTAGACAAAGACAGATAGAGGTTTTATGTAGTAAGAGGCATTTAAATAAAATTTAATGTGGTCTGGCATAGCAATCTACTGTTTGTTTCTCTTTCATTCGTAGGCAAAGCAAACGGGAGGCACGTAGTCTGAATAATAGCAACATACGTGCTACAAAACTATGGAGGAGTAGTACATTTGTGTGTGTAAAAGTAAGCGAAACAGAAAAAAGTACAATGGATCCTATTACGACTGTAGAAGAGAGTAAAGTAAACAAAAATGTGATAGTAAATACTCTGAGGGAAAGTATTCTGTATGTATTATCTATATATAGTTGTGAATGCATGTAGGACTGTAAAGTAAATCAGAAAAGAGGAATAGGACAACGTCGGGGTATCCTGTGAGACAGATGAATGTAGGTAATATTTTGAGGTGGACAAGACATTTGATTACAAACTTGTGATTCATGCTTTGTTTCTTTTGTAGCAATTTCAAAAGAAGAGGACGAAGTGGCGAATAAATTCCGGTGTAATGGTTACTCAGAAGAATTCCTGGACCGAATCGAGCCCAACGGGAACATTCTAAGAGCCAAACAACACAGCAGCACATCCGATGCTCGTATTGGTAAGTACACAATCTAGTACTACTATAGACTATGTTATGGTTACATATAGAGTGAGCAGGGATATGTAGATAGAGAAAGCTTAATAGAAGTGAGCACATGAGACGGGACGAAATGAGACAAGACAAGACAACAACTAGACAGACTCAGACAGACATTGGAAGGAACTGAAGAGAACTGAACACAACTAAAAATTCAATTTGCTCGCCACACCATTTACAACCTCACCAAAGGGACACTGAAATTTCCCCATTTGAAACACTTTTTTCATTCGTTTCCTGGTGCCTATCTCGTGAACGTTTACACTTACACGGACCAGCCGCTCTGACATCCCATCTCCTATCCTATTTCTTCCACAATCACTCCATTCTACATACATTAACTAGCGGAATATCGCTCTGATCTGTTTTCATGTCTTTGGGTGGCTCGAAAATTCTGCGTGCCTACATAATTTTGTTTTCCTATCTTCTGCAAATGTTATTAGACTGAAGAAGAATAACATATTTTTGCAAACGGTAGTGAGAGCACTGTCAGTTTCGCACTTTTCTTACTATTTTTAGTGAAGCGATAGAGGAATTTAATTTGAAAGCTAATGCATAAATGAACTAATGGCCACTCCTACTCTTACTTGCAAACTCTTGGGCACAGGGCGTTCATATTAGGATTCTGTTGTAGTTACAGTTAGTTGACTTGACTATTGAAGTCGTTTTCGTTTGTATGTGTGTGTAGTGGTAATAGAGATAACGAAAAACTCTGTAGAGAAACCTAAGTCGAGTGAAAACTCTGAGCTAGGCCATTCACTTTGACTTGAGTGAACTTTAGCTGAATAAATCATGTCATTGTGGGGAATGGGAGCAAATGGCTCTACTTATAACAAAAGAACCTATACAATCTTTCTTGTTCTTTAAACTTAATTCGTTGACGCTGTTTTTCTCTTGATGCCTTTTCTTCCGAATATTCCTACATTAAACATTCATAGCATCATCCTTCCATTCCTATCCTGGAGTTGAGTCAGACTCGCGAAAGTATTACTTAAGTGCCTTCCTTACAAAAAATTATTTGCTTTTACTTACGTTCATTCGAGTTAAGTCGACTTCATCCTGGATAAATACTGTTATATATACACTATATTATCATTTCAAGTCTACCTATATATATTATGACCGTACCTTTATGTAACTTCAGTAGTTATGCTAGTAAATTTAGTTACTGCTACTATAAAGTTGTAGGTAGAAATAAAAGTTGTACTATTACTCTTTAATTATTTACAAATTCCATTTCAGTCATAGCTAAGGCTATTCTAATTTATCGACGATTTGTGTTGTGGATGTTTTCACTGAAACATGGTCCATGTGATGGAATGGACATTGCCATTAGGAAGTTACTTTATGCGTAATATGATACGTTATAATAATATTAGGGCGGCCATTGAAAATACTTTGGAGTGGAGTGGAAAACTTTTTGTCCGATGAGGGTTGTCTAGTATGTACCTACGTAGTTTATAGTTACCGATGAGCTTAAGTTTGAGAGTAGAGTTACTTATATGGCAGGAGGACATCTACGAAGTCCTGTCGATTTGTCAGTATTCAGAAGTAGGAAGGAAGGAGGATCTTCCCGCATGTGCTGCCCGACGGAATACAATTTCAACAAGAGCACATATATTTCATTCCTGTCAAGTAGAGGAGATCATCTCATTGTAAAACACTCTTTGTGACTTACACTTACGATCTTTGCAATGGACAACTTTTACTATTATAATAATATTTAATAGATTCAGAAAGATAAATATATAAATATACTTAGATGTTGATATCTAATAGAAATTGCAACTCAAGCAACCCTGCTCTAGTACTTTTACTCTTTAGTGAAATGCTACCCTTTCCACCATAAGTGCCGTGTCTATTAACTTTTGCTTTCCTCTTGCGGACTTAATACCAAAAGGTGCAACTGGATCCTTCCTTAAAGTCACAATTTTTTAGGGGAAAGCTAATACATATATTAAATTACCAAGTATCCACAGTTTCTAATGCCATGAATCGGACACTACATACACTCTTTAATACATATAGAGTACCTCTACCTCTTTCTACATATGTACATGTCTAATCCCATTGCGGAGAAACTCCTCTCAGGAATTTCCTGATTTCACTGTGCCATAGACGGAAGAAATATCGAAATCAGGAAGGCATGATTTTGTTTATCTCTCAATCCTACTTTTGCGGCTAAGATAATAAGAAAATTATATGGAGCTAGTTCCCTGTTTTTATTATGCCTTGTAAATTGCTAATACCACTTAAGCAAGAATATATATAATTATCGGAAATATTTAGCCGTAGGGATTAGGAATGTAAATTATTACCTTTCATATATACTGTGTATCTGTGTATAAGTATAAATATGTCGAGTTCGTGAATGGAAGTATAATATGTTACAGTCAGTTTATACATTTGGGGAGCATATAAACGTTCTAGTAAGTTTATACATTAATTTTATTTTTAAATTCCATGAAAGGCTCCATAAGAAATTTTTTGGTCATGTAAACCCCTTTTCTGACATTTGAGGTGTATGGTTAAAATCATTCTTGAAGTCATTCAAAGGTAGGTAATAATTAATTTTAGGCACAAAAATTTTGAAAAGTGACATTTCAATCAGTTAATCTAATATAAAAAAGATTTTGGAAGCCCCGTTGCATTTAATATCAAATTGTACACCTCAAAATCTGTCAGAAAAGTGATTTACACGACCAAACCCTCTTATGGAGCCTTTCAAAATAAAATTGATGTATAAACTTACTAGTACGTGTATATGCTCCCCAAATGTATAAACTGACTGTAACATTTATACTCTGAGAAAGAAAGTAGAGGAAGTCTGTGAATATTTTCCTTTACGAACTCTTCGGCGGTTTCTGAATATGGTTGCATCACACATTGCACACATGTTTATTTACACAAAAATACTTACAAATCCCTTGTTATCATGTGCTCATATGTTACGCTGCAGCTTTGTTTAGATTTCCGGTTAGAGAGGTACCGGAGTTTAACAAACCAGTAAAGAGGGAAGGAGGATGCGGGTATCATCAGATAAAGTTCAGTCGCAGCAGCATCTCAAAAATATAACTGCAGTTAAAAGGATGAGACAGCTCAAGAGTGAAACATGGTAATGGTAGACAAGCACAACCGCATCTTACTATATCTAGCTCTATCGTATTACATTTAACTACTTATGTATAAGTATAATATATAGATACGACGTACGTGTACATACCGATACTACCTGCCTCTGTCTATTAATCTCTCTCCCTTTTTACCGTGTTTGTTTTGCAAGCTAGTGCATATAGAAACTGTTTCCACTTGACTAATATTTACCACTTAGGGTATTGTACAGTGCTATGCACAATACGTTCATATTAAATAGTTTATATTCTACGACCTGACGTATCAAGTGTACTTATACTAGACTTAGCTTCAAAAACATCTCTAAGAATGCTGGAATAAAAATTTCAGTGATAAAAATGGATTGTGTAGTGTCTTTTGTAGTGCATAATGCATAATATAGTTTAGCTTCTTTAAGGATTTTAAAAATGCAGCCTATAGTGCAGTGTATAGTAGAGACATTTACATACTTCTTGGAGTAATATTTTCATATTTACGTCTGGGAATATTTGGTTATACACTGTATGCATATTTCTAGTGGTAGCGCTTTTAAATTGTGCATCACGTAGCACTTAATTTTCATTCTCAGTCATAAAGTTTTGACTGAATGCTGGGTAGGAACAAATACAGTTTGACATAACATAAGACGATAGAGCTAGAGAAAAGATATGCCATTGCGATTATTGGGTTTTTAGTTTTTGACATTCTGTGTTTTCATCATTAGATGTGTTGACTTAACTCCTAAACGAAGACAGTATTTCTTAGGTACGGGAAATTGAAAAAATTACAGTGAAAGTGAAAGTATAAATGTATCTTTGTCATCCTTCCAAGACTGTTTTTAATATAAGATATTTTTCTTGAAGAAACATCTTTGTGTGTTCCTTAGGTATACCATGAAAAGGTATAAGATGCTGTTTATGTAGAAACAAATAAGAGTTTGACTGGTTTCCTTTTGGCTGGGTTTATGCTATCTTATCTCAAACAGGTCCATTTTTCTATTTTTTTATTCGGGGCCGACTAGGCTGTTACGCTTGAGAGAGCAAGAGAGATAGTTGATGTGAGACCTTAGTATAAATGCCCTGTCGTCTTTTTATGCTGCTTTAATTCAAGGCATGTGAAAAATTTGCCTTTCGGTGAAAGGTCATTACGACAAACATTAGGGAAGAAGGGAAGGGAGATGCATAGAAAGAGAAACTGTTTTTTCCTGCGATGAAATTGAACTCATTTTTCAAATGATGTTCTTAGTCTTTGAAGAGTAAAGACCACGCACAAATGTTAGTGTCTGAATACATACTAGAGATGTATGCTCGTCTTACAGATTTCGATTTCCCTAAAAGTAGATTTGAAATTGAAAGTTTTATTAATTTAGAAGAAGGCTAATCTTTGGCATATTATTAGATTAAATGAGAGCATACGGAATATTTTTCGGTAAGTGCAGCTGTGAAAGGAGAAGCTTAGTATGTAAGAGAGTGAAGATGAGTTGGGCTTCAGATTACGTGCAACTGTATGTGAAAATATATATGCAAATAGGTGAATTTACCCATGGAGGGTCGTTCACTCTTGAAAATTCATACTTTGTTTGGTAATTCGGGTGGTTAGGGAGGGAAAGGAGAGAAATGCCTTAATAGCTGCTATGCATTTTAGTTTCCATAAAGATGAGCTGTGGCGAAACATCCTTTGGCCTGGCTGGCTTTTCTTTTAGGTCGTCATTCACATATAATGTGGGTTCCCTTGTTAGTTGACTTTATGTATTTTATATTACAGTGGGCCTGGCTGGCATGTATAGTAGGCTAAGTTGAGAACAAATTATTCTTTATGGAATGATTTACGATCGACCACTTAATTTATCACCTTCTTTGCTATTCAAGCCGACATTGCGATCACATTATATTCTGTGGTTTCCTTATGGTTAACTTTCTTGTAGGCAGCAGCGCACTCCCTTTCATTTTCCTTCCGTGGATTGTGGATGATAGCCATTCAAAAGCTTTAATAGCGATAACTCTGTTCTCCATTCTTCTCTTTCTATTCAGAGTTAAGTTAAAATTGTTAGCAGTTCATACTTGCCTTCCAAGAATGTTTCAGACATTTCTATAGAGCGTTTGATTTCTCAAGATATAGGCACTTTGCTCTTGCTTTGCCTTTATTCTTAGCTCCACTGCTAAAGATAAATCCACATCACATCTGTTTAAGAGTGTAAAATAAAGAAGCCCTGTTTCTATTTTCCTCTGCTCTTATCTCTCGCATCTCTTCCGTTTCCCCACAGAACAAACCTCAAGTTCAATGTTGTCTTTATTTTTACCCACTAAATAACAGCAGACTTTAATTTTTTTGCCTACACGCTTCTCTACCATTTGTTTACAAGCATTCGACAAGATTTTATGCATTGATCTTTCTACTGCAAAAAATCAGGAACTACTTCAAAAGGAATTTGTTAATAACAAAATAGGGCAATATAAACCTCTATCTAATCATAATCCCAATGATATTTTCTACCAATTCCTATTGCTCAAATATCCTTGTGTTCCTTGTATCCTTGTGTATTGTTCACCCTTGTGTTTCTATTTATACTTCTCATCTAAAACAACTATTATCGTATGTTCGTGTACGTAAACGTATTGTTATATTCAGATTAGTGTGTATTGCAGCAATGTTTGGTGCTAGTATTTTTATATTCGTGATATTGTAGTGTTAAGGTTATAAGGTATATAAAAGTTTGCAGTCTGGAGTCTAGCCGTTAGTTTGTCTCTGCGGATATGAGTCATAATTTGTTATCATGTAAATTGTAACATTTTTCTGCAATCTGTATTGATGTTAAAAATGCATAGTTAGCTGCTATAGTAAGTATAACTCACTGCCCACTGCTTTCATGCTTAGTAAGTGGTTGTGCTAAGTAAAAGTACTTGCAGATGCCTGGGGTATAGTTACTCATAGTTAGATAGGTTAAGATTTTGGGATTCAGTCATACAGTGTTTGCTAAGTTATATTGCATGTAACTGTCAAAATAAAAAATAAGGACCATAGAGCAAAATGACACACATTTTTGTCGGATAAAAATATATAAGATAGGATGTGAAATAAAGCCGGGTATTAGCTTTTGAGCTTTTTATTTCCATCGTTTTAAGACGAAACAGTAATGGGAACACAAGTTGTCGCTCCCAAAGTCATTTTCTTTTCATTTTTGAAGAGAAACGGGGGAAGAAATGAAAGAAAACAATGAAGAAACATTGAGAAACGTAAACTAACAATAAGTGCAGCACTTTTCTTGCAGCATGTCTCAGAAGATAGTTTTGGCTGAGATCGCTATAGAATGTTTGTTAGGAGTTATGGTTAGCGATGCGCATTATTTACGGGCAGACAAGAATATACGACAGCTAGACGCATGTATCTCCACACACAACAAAGCGTGATGTGACAGCATCAGTTAACTTGTTCGGCTTCTATTTATATTTGTATACAAACATTTTGTACATCAGTCTTATATCATTAGGTTAGGTCCTTCAGACTTGAATCAGACTGGAAGTTTGGCTAGGAAATGGTGAATAGTGAATGGAATCGCTTAGAATTTGTTAGCAGATGCAAGTAGGAGATGGAAGTGATCTATAGAAACTGGTCACGTATCTTTGCATTGTTTGTAGTGAAGTCTGACATGAGGCAAAGGAAGCGAACCTGAAAAAAAAAGAAATCAGCCAAGGTTTGCGTTTGAAGTTAAAGATGATCTTCCTAATCAAAGGAGACGTGGAATGATGTCTGTGGGAATTTCCTGGGTTTTACTTACCTTATTTAGTCTGTAGTGTGTAAGCACACTCCGACTTCGTGTATAATCCCTATATACTGATTTGTATTGTAGGTATTGAATATTTCAGCTCTATCGAATCGATAGCCTTCGACTCCTCAATTAGCTATTATCCATTAACTACTTAACCTTTCGTTAAACAATTGTATGTAAATTATAAATGACGATGTGTGTAGTGCAGTAGTGCATACCTCACTCTTAGTAGAAGAGCAATAATCGGCCAGCTGCTAAAAGGGTAGGAATGGACAGCTGCAATTGGATAAATGTAAATTAATAGTAAATTCTGCCTTGGCATTTGTCCTTTTTACTGGAAACTTGAGACTTGTTCTAAGATATGTATTTAAATCTATGAAGCTGTTGCTATTTGGATTAGAAACTAAGAATTTAAAGTGCAAAGTGAGTTTTTTTACTAAAGCAAAAGTGTGTACCTATCTATATTTCAGATTCTACCCTAATACCTCCCGGGTAGAAAACCTCCCGGGTAGAAAACCTCCCTGCCCGACTACCTCCCGGTAGAAAACCTCCCGGTAGAATACCTCTCGGTTTGACTACCTCCCGGTTAGACTACCTCC
>JABASH010005551.1:0-11922 GCA_019776445.1 Tomocerus maximus | reverse complement strand
TCAAGTAAATGAGAATCTTTTCAAGTAAATGAGAATCTTTTCAAGTAAAGGCAAAACATTTTAAATTTATTTTCAAATATGGTTTTTTTGGAAAAACCCAGAAGTTTTGTTTTATTACTTTCCACGACTTTTTTACATCCATTTGGTCATGGTTTATTATTATTAGCCCTGTAGTAAAATTACTCGCTACTGCCGTATCCACCAGGCAGCCATAAGACGACGGTCATAGCCCAAATAATACGGCCTTAAGTTGTGTGTATGTAGCTTAACGTTTATTAAAATGAATTCTGAGAATAATATGTAGCAGAAGTCACTCTATAGTCACTCACATATCCCTACACTGCAGTTTGCTACAGATCCACGTGATCTCTACAAAGTATTCGTTCGTCATGCTATTCCCAGAATGCCATTTTAGAGTTTTAAGCTACACATGCACATACACAACTTCTAATGCTTGCTGCAGAGTCCAAAAGCGTTCTGTATTGAACGATTTTAAAAGTACCTGCACGAGCTCGACGGCTCCACGAGCTGTAAGATATTGGCCTAAAACCTTGATTTATAAAATATAACATACCATACCTACATAACCACTTTTCTTAACTGTAATAATAAGGATATTAAACCACGTTTTTATTGAAATGTCTGCATAGAGTAATATAATTTAAATACTTCTCTTTTACGTTTCTCTTACCAAGACTCAGCATTTTGACATTTTCCAGCATGAATATCCACGAATATACAGTTATTGAACGACAACTTATATAGTGGAATTGGATGTACTAAATAATTATATGCTATACAGATATTATAAATTAACATTTACGAAATGAAAATAACTAATTGCAAATTTTTATGCACTGACAAATAGCCTCAATCCATTTTTCGTTTGATACAGCAAATAGCCTCCCGTTGTAATACAGTGGATGGAGGCTATTTGCTGTACCAAACGAAAAATGGATTGAGGTCATTTGCTATAGACGGAATCCATTTCAAACCCATTCGGGGCAATGCGGAACATGTTTCAAATGAGTATGTCATATAAAACTAATAAAAGTATGGCAAAAAGAGTGCAATGTGCCTTACTTAGTTTTTCATTAACTACAAATCCAGGGTAATCGTTATTTGTATAATTGTCATCGCAAAGTCCCTACTTGGCGATGTCATATTATAAGTATAAGTAAATAGCGTAGGTAAATATAAGTAATTATAGGTAAACTTCTGAAGAGAATGCCCTTCACTTCCAAGAAGACGGAGGAGAGTTGTGGCTAAGCCAATAATCTTTGTCCAGATAGAAGAAGAAGTGATAAGCTTTGTCTCCTAGCTGGGCAATCAACATAAACGTTTACATGTAGGGTATTCATCATTTGCGCTGTGGATTTTAAATTCATGAAAATTCTTCGTTTATGTCCTGAAGAAGACAACTGTGGTTGTCGAAAGCTTGACACGTTACAAATGATTTAAATAAAGCTTTTATATAAAACTGTTAACCTCGAGAGTCATGAATTATATTTTAATTAACAATTTCCGAGGTTGGAAAAGTCTTCTACATAATTAATTTAAGTATATTGTTTTCTCAAAATCTCCAAATTTTGTTAATTTTAGGTTGACTTATTTTCGAAAAAATGTCGTAAAATTTGAAAGCAAACATTTTTCAAATAATTCTCTATTATTTCTTCGCAGTCGAACGCAGACCCCGGAACCGGTGCTGTAGCTCATCAAATAAATTTTACGCATCATCTTTTGTAAATATTTCTATCATTATTATTATTATTAATAATTTCCAGTTTCCTCTTTGTAGAGGCGTTTGTGCTGCCAATATCACTTTATTGAGACACTTTAGCTTTTAAATCCGTGAAATGATACAATGCACAAATACACAATGGACTACTGAGTAAATACATGAATAGTTACAAACATTTTCTACATACATATTAGTGTTGAATTTTATTAAAAGCCGATTTTTTATCATTTATATTCCTAAAGCAAATGACTAATGAAATTACAGCTATTAAATTATCTGTACTTAATGAAGGTATTGCTGGAAGCTATAAAAAGTTTGAAGAATCAATAAATAATTCTGTTTGTGCTTGGGATTATAATTACATTACTTACAGTAATTTAACGTAAAATATTTTCATTTTTGGACAATCATCAATTTTTACAAAGAAGGGCACACCCATTACTGTTGTCAGAAATGTAAATTTCCCGCGAGTTTTATGTTTGTCACCATAGACATCTTAAAATTTTCATAAAACCCGACCGAATACTGACTTGCGAACCGGAGCCCGGCTTCGTACAGCATATAGCACATAGCTCGAGCATTATTATAATGCTGTTTATCTGAAAACATGTCTCAACTTACCTATTTTTTCCTCCACCCACACCAACTAGTAGCTTAAAGGTCCCTCTAGCCAAACCAATAAAAAATTTTGGCACAGTCTTCTTACTTATAAATGTTCCCATTCCTATTTTAAATTTGAAATGTTTACAGGAGACTACAAACTTTTTGATGTATTTTTTTTCTTGTGCGTTACCATCGGAAAATAATCTGAGTCTTTTTTTTATTTTGTTGAAATCATCAATAAAGGTTTGTGCAAGTCTCAAAAAGCATACCCATAAAGAACATATCCAAAACACATAGTTAGCAGCAGTAACAATTGGAATTATTGTTTTGGCCTTCATAAGCATGACACAAGCAACAAGAACACTGCGGATAATGATCGATTGAAAAGGGATGAGGATTATTTGGAATATGTCATTCACAATTTCAACATTTATACGTAGTATATTCGTATGGTGGACGAGTACATCAACAGAGCGAGCCATATTACTGGTTTTGTAATTCTCTCTTCCCAATCTGTAAAAATTTGATCATTATTAAAATTCCCACTCTTAAAGTTCTTATTTTTTCCACCCGTATACCATATTAATACTATTGGTAGTTGTAGTACAACTTGTAAACCTAGCACTGCAATTGCAATGTGCTAGAGAGGGGTATTGAAATATGTAAATCTGCAGCGTTTGCGTACTAATGTGGCATATTATGGTGGTAGAGGGTGAAGGTAGAATAGAAAGTTCCCCACTACACGTGTAAGTTTCTAGCGCCTGCGTAAAAATACGAATTGGGTCATAAATAAATAAACATTCAAACACGATGTAGCAAAGTGCTTATATAAGTAACAATAGTCACGAAAACGTGTCATGCCGCGTTGCGTCATGAAACAAAATATTGAACGGATTATCTCAATCCATTCTTGAGTTATCGTCAGAGTATAAAGTCGTGTCAGTCATGCCGGATGTCGTAAACTATTTTTTGTGTAAGGCATGCCGTAAACTAACCAATATCACCGTTTTAACAACTAAGTGAATGGCATAAGTGGTAGCTACGGCATTTGTGGAATGTCGTAAATAAAATAATTTTGCCGTAAACTATAGTATAACTGCACAGTCGATACTCTGCTAAACAGTGGGAAAATATTTACTAGTGCCCCTTTGTTTTACGCGCTTGTGCATTGCACATTTTGGAAAGTTAGTCCATGGCATAGATCATGCATTCTAGCGTATAACAACATATTTTTTATTATATAGAAATAGTTTAACGACTTCACCCCCTCAACCCTTTTTGTTTCCAACTCATCAACGGCTAAGATGCTTAATCAACTCAAGTGAATTATTTTTATATTAACTACTTATAAACTCATATTAATGTTTTGTTGTTGTAAAAAAACTCACGTCAGTTCATTTGCAACGACGCGACAAAGTTGCCATCCAAGCATACCGATTTGAAATAAAAAATTAATTCTGACAATTAAACACATAATCTGCCAAAAGACGACTATGGACATCATAACCACCATGACATATGATTTGTAGTTCTCCGGAATAAGGACATAAATCAATATCGGTTCGTTGTATGCAAACCCCATGTAGAAAGATGTCACCAGTACCGGGTACAAAATTGTGGCGACATTTAAAATGTTCAAGCCTACTTCCAATTTCTTGTTTGAAATGAGTTCCTTGCTTTCGAAGTATTTGTCTGAAACAACATTAAAAACAATTCAAAACTTTGCGAAAAATACTGATAGCGATTCGAAGGCGGAAAATGTAAACAACATTAACCTAAGTATACGTTCTACTTATTACCGAAGTGACCTAAGTTCACTATCAGCCTGGTGGCCAGACTACAAGAGACCACTGCAGTCTTGAATAATACATGGTTCAAAATAATAAGTATATTCCAAATATATTTAATCCATTTAATGCATCAGATTGGCATATTACTCGTAGTATATTTGGAAGATAAAATTATGTAAATTTATTACTACTTACATTCAAATGTCTTCACAATTCTGGAATAATCTGTCAAAAGGGCAGCCGCTGTAGGACCATATAAAGTAATTGTTAAATGTATAAGTGATCCCAAGGTTAAGAAACAACAAGCAAAGAAACACATAAAGATGTTAAATGTTTTATCTCCTAACAAATATAAAACCATTAATTCAACTATGAAAAGCGTAGTCGCTACAAACCAAATTGCTTGCATAATCAATACTATAAAGTTTGCTTTCTTAGTGACGGTCAAACTATTTCCTTTTTCATTCCATGTGTATGGAAGTGCTCCTATTCTACAACCCAAATTTATGTTACGGGCAAAACGGTTGAACGCGTGTTTGGAGATTGCCTTAAATTCAATTTTCGCTTTTCTGTTTGCCATTTTTGAGTAGAAGAGAGAAATTAAATTAAAATGTCTCACAAACCAAAAGTCTACTAATATACTTTACAACTTTAAGTGTAAAACAAAACCAAACCCCAATGCTCATATATTCGTTATTACTTAGTTATTGCATGCGTATTGTAACAGCTTTTCGACAACAATTAACTATCAAAGAATATCAAATTTCAACTATGTTTTTCTATTTAGCTGAGAGTTTCTAAGTAAAAGCCAGAGGCAAATCAAATT
Source organism: Tomocerus maximus (assembly GCA_019776445.1). Taxonomy (NCBI): domain Eukaryota; kingdom Metazoa; phylum Arthropoda; class Collembola; order Entomobryomorpha; family Tomoceridae; genus Tomocerus; species Tomocerus maximus. The sequence goes on along the minus strand of JABASH010005551.1, from coordinate 6,962 downwards.
GTGGTTGGCAGAACTATTTATTGAAGACAAATGTACAAGTATACTAATGCTTGGGTTTCAAACGGGTAACTAAACAAGTATCTACAACATAAGTAGGTAGTGACTATAAAGTTTTCTATAATGTTGACATTTAAAACATTTAATTTAATAAACATGATTTGGGAGAATGCAATGCTATATAATTGACTTATTGATTGCGAAGTGTGCCATAAGTAGGGGCTGGAAATTTATTTATTTAAAACGCCAAAATATTTACATATAAGTTTTTATTATGAGGGCCAGGCTTAAATATATTTGGGGAAAATATTATTTGCTAACTCGACCGTGGGCTTAAATACACTGGATAAATATTTCCTAAAAACCATGAAATATTTACTTTAAAAAGGTTTTTGGTATCTATCCAATATCATCCGAAACGTCTATATATGAAATTTCAAGACTCAGATTAACCATTAGAAAATATTTTGTTAAATATAATAAATAAATATCCGTACCCTGATCATAAGAATTGCAAACAGTGCCCGTTAAATTTACTTGTATAAACTTAACAACTATAGAAAATAATATTTCAGTCTAGTAAAAAAATGACCTTCAATGACATTCGTCTCTAATATTAAATTCTATAGTCTTTCCTTTTATACAAAAAGCCATACGAATATTGATTTCATCCTGATTATTTGGCCTTTCGATTTAAAACGGCTTATGTGGCATATAATCAGTATTTCTGTAGCAGTTTCATTTATTATTACTGCTACAAATAGAACAAATTTTCCTCGTAGATTTGAGCTTTATCTTATTAAGAGTAGATTCTTATAACAGTGAAAGCGATTGTATTTATGCAGTGTTGGGTAATTGACCACTTTTTTGCATTTCGACCAGGCCACTGATCATAATGGCAACAATGGTCATAATGGCCATAAATGGTTTTAATGGACATAATATCAGCCTCCAGTTAGTTAAACAAACCAAGCAAATTTTAAATGTTTGGAGGGTGAAATATTGCCTTACGGAATTCCTGCCCGTTAGGTCAGCTCCTCGGCCCGTATGGGCAAGGGATGATAAAGGATGCGGGCGCCCATAAGTGCCCGTAAGTTGATCATGAAGACATTTATATAAGACAAATAAAGTATATACCTATAGGCTATATTATAAACACAGAATATATATAGTTTTCCAATGCCAGTCTTTTAGCATCACCGAGGCACAATTTTTTTCAACCTTTTCTGAATCAGGGTCATGCGAACTGTGTCTTCCATCCTTCTTCCAGCCTTTTATTTCCTCACTGAATTTGCCATTTTGGCTTGGAATACTTGGGTATTGTCCAGTCTATGTGATTTGTAGAACAATACTAACAATCCTTAGTCATCGACTGGAGTAGTAATGAACTCGACAGTGAATTGTAATGTGTTGGCATAAAAGTGTTGGCATAAAGGGCTATTTATACAGTATGCATGTGACAGTCTGTAAGGGATATGACGCCATACGTACGTGGCCCGGCCATAGGTTATATCCTCTTATGGCCTAGCCATAAGGCACATCGTCTTTGGTCCATAGGTGCCTGGGCAGAAAAGATGAACAGGAGTCTGCAGAATGAATGTACTAAGCGAATGTTTTCGTCAGAGTTTGCGTCTATAAGAACTTTGACTTTAGAGTATGTACCAATATCGGATGACCTTTGACCTCTGCACACTATTGACCTACACAGCTGTTTCCCGACCTATTACCTTACAGGTAAGCTAGTACACGACCTTCTACGAGGAGTAGAACGAAAGTTTCACATTTTCAGTTTTTAACCCCTTGCCCAGTCAGGGGATGTCCGATTTTGCCCATTTACGAACTCTGCCGTCCTTTTGTTTCTTAAATGACACACTGAAAATTTAAAAGTTGTAAGTTGTAATAGGCAGACATATATAGATTAGATAGTATTCACATACAGAGTAAACTAAAGTTACATATTCTGAATAATGTAGACTTTCCATAAGGTATGCATATGACTTGTGTTTTTCCAAGATTCGTCGTAGATGTCAAGATAGGTAAGTGAGTAGAGGTGTGGTAGTAAGACGTGAGTGACTAAACCGCAGGTTTAGGACCGCAGGCCAATCTAACTTTGCAGATTTTAGTTAGTTTAATTTAAATTGTCATCGGATTTTGGAGGAATTTCGGGTTCAGGTTGCAGTAATGTTTTTCGCTCCTCCGATGAAAATTCTAGCGGGTAGAGTCGCTGGATCGGGTGGTCAAGTTCCCCTTTAGTTGTCTTCAGCCTTACCAAACGAACTTTTCCATCTGCTCCGGGATAAACTTTGATCACTTTGCCCATGATTCAATCCAGCCTCTTGTGGATGTCGTTGCCGATGAGAACGATATTTCCCGGAACAATTGCATCCACTTTCTTCTTTGAAGGTGGCTGGATTAGCATTCCGAGATATTCGCGGCGGAATCTGCTCTTCAAGTCATCCCTCAGCCTCTGACAGAAAATGAGACGTCTGTTGAGCGCATTTCCATCCAACAATCCATATCCGCCACTCCAGACTCCCTCACATCCTGCAAGAACATTCCGGGGGTCAAAGGAGCCAAATCATCTTGGTCTTCGGAAATGTAGGTGAGGAGCCTCGCATTGATTATCGACTCCACATCACACAGTACAGTCACGAGTCCTCTGGATTGCCGCCTGTCTCGTAACAATATCCCAGTTGAGACTCCGGAAGAAATTGTCGGCTCCGACGAAGTTGGTGCCATTGTCACTGTAGATGGTGGCGGGATGGCGATAAATCGGCGGAGAGTTTAGTAGGAAAGCTTCAGTAGAGAGTGACCCCGCCAGCTACAAGTGCACTGCTCTGTAGACGGCACAGGTATAGAGGACGATCCAGACCTTTCCTCCTTTTAAGAATAGGGGGCCAGTCAGATCAATTCCCGTCACCTCAAAGACAGAAGCATCTCGAACAGGGTCAGGTAGAAGGGCAGTAGGCTCCGTCGTCAGAGGTGATGACACACGAACGGATGACCTCAGTAATTGATTTTCTAGAGCGTAAAATCCAGAAGTGTTTCCGCAGAACCGATTGGACGAATTAGACCCCAGCATGAATTATCCCCAAATTTTTCGCTCTAATAAGCAACTTAACAAGAGGATGTTTCGGTGGAAGGACGGCTGGGCTTTTGAAGTCATATTGGTCATCTCTCCGCAGAATTTTTGTTTTAATTGGCAGAACGCCTCCTTCATCTTGTAGTGTTCTGAGACAATTGAAAATGTCCCGATTATCCCTCAGAGATTCTTGTTGAATCAAGTAGACGAGGGACATCTCAGCTTCTCCTAGCTCCTTGACAGTCAGAACTCCTTTGGGTCGGTCTGCTCGGTGTTCTCTTCTGGCTCCAAGACGTCGGATATACGCCACAACACGGACGATACTGGGGTACTCAGTGATGTACTTAATCAGATCCTGTGAGAATTTCTCGGCATCTGTGGACGAGTAGCCTGTAAAATATTTTTTTATATAAGTCCTACCTCTGGCAATGAGTGAAGTGTAAAGCGGTTCTAAGTGATAGCAACGACACCCGATGTCTATATGACTAGTGATCAGTGGTATCAGGTATCTCCTCATTTGCCTATCTATCGGTCAGTATCTAATCTCGGTTGTCTGGAGAGACTGGTAGACGAGCAAGGACAGTGTATTGGGGATGATCTCGTGAGTTGGTATAAGATAGACAATCCTTAAATTGGAGTCCCCTCCCCTGATGTCTACTTGGAAGCGGACGGGAGCCTCTGACAAGTGGGGTGCCTGATACACAACAATGCAGTATTCATCAGTACCAAGCATACCATATCTACGAAAACTTTGTAATGCAAGAATATTTATAAATGCTGTGTACTGAATGTTAATTCGAGAAGCACAATAAAGCGCCTTTGTCTTTTTTATAGAGTTAGGAGGCGATGGCAAAACCAAGGATTATTCCCGCTACTCCGGGAACCTTATTCTGAGATTCGTCGTGCAGCTCGTGCAGTTTTGGTTAACTCTTATCAGTATTCAGACTAGTAAGTGCTTAGTCTAAATTCCAACTACCTCAGAATATAAGGTCGCTGGAGCAAAATCTTTCCAGTGAGAAAGTATGTTGGGAAGGTTTTGCTCCATATGATCACGTAGGTCATGGACTTAAACTAGTTAAATTTAAATATTAGTCTTCTATATGGTTACAGGCGCAGGCCCATGTTTACTTTTTACCGGCTTAAATGATCCAACAGGATCTGAAGTAACGGAACTCTGATTCATTTCTAGGATTCTCTGAATGCTTCGAAAAACTATTTCTGCTACAATTTCTGCCTATAGCTTTAAAAAAGGAACAAAAACTGGAAGGCCAAGTTATGTATTTTGATATGTAGATAATCATTTAATTCATACTTCCCGATATTACGATATGAAAATTTTCTCATGTGCATGGGGGAAGCCCTAAGTGGTCATCTTACAAAGTATATTATATCTTGTTGTACTCAAAGAATTCAAAAAATCTTTATTTTATTTAAGGTGTACAATGTTTTTCCTCGTACAATGTTATAGTGTTATCGTCAGAGAATCCCAATGATGTGATGTGGTCGATGATAGTTTTCTTTTCTGTATTAGTAAAACTTGTGGTCAATGCCGAAGCAGCCCACCCAACTTCTCCATTTGGATAGCAATAGACTTCAACTATAAAGTTGGTATAATCCGTGTAAGAGACGAAAGAGTTAAAGTTTTCATCTTTTTAAAAAATAATAAAGTACCGTCAATATCAAATCAATATTCAAGAAAAAGAAATAAATTTGCCGTAGACGTAGACAATTTGATTTAGTTTTAGTTACAATAAAAACTTACGGTATTTTGTAGCACCCAGATTAACATCGTCACACACAAAAAGTAGTGGGAAGTCTTCAGAAAATTTACAATTCCAACTTGAAGTCAGATTACCGAAACCAAAAAAATTTCCATAACTTGAGTTTTGAAAATCAGTTTCTTGTACAGTAAACGTTAAACAGAGTCCATCAAAATTATCGGACAGGAAAAGCTTTTCTCCTTTCAGGGCTTGTGCTTGATGAAGTCTTACGATGTCATTTCCCAAAATGATGTGTATTCCGTCTGTTGCTTGTCTCGTAATTAACTGTTTAGACCAAGTCAATTAAAATATTGATTAAAAATTTCAATTGAGGTTGCAATGGTGTAGCTTATTATAGAAGTATGTCATTAAATACCCAATCATAGTCCGTATCATTTACTGGCTTAGGTTCAAAACACAAATTGGCGAATTGTTCTTGAGAGTTTTCACCTGTTGTCGAATAATTTTCAAATATCATAGGCAGATTACATGCCACAAATATTATTAAGAAATACATGTTTTATGTTGATCTCCGTCCACCTTCTGGAACTGATTACAACAGAATTAAATATAATATGTTGTTACTTTAAGTTGTGAAAAGTGCAAAATCTACAGTTGAAAATAAGTTATACAAAGCCCAACCGAAAATGGGTGCAGCCAGCAGACAACTGTGTACATCTTTGATCATCAATCCCTGACCACTTACAATATAAAATAATTATATAATTATTTGTATTACGGCGTAATTCCTTTAATATATTTTAATCCAACTGCAAATGTAGTTTACTTGCAAGACTTCCTTTGTCAATCATATCCAAGGGCGTATTTAGAGGGGGCTCAAGCCCCCTTACCAAATTCCAGAAAAAGAGAAAACTTTTGATTAAAAAGATTGAAAAGTATAAATTTACAGTGGATACAATTTGACCATTTTCGGCTAAAAACGGCAAAGTTTTCATGCTTCGAGTGATTTTCATCGGTTTTAAAACGAGTTCTAAAGTTAAGCCCCCTCCAGGTGGTCGGTCTAGCTACGCCCTTGATCATGTCACCAAAGTTATCAAGTTGATTTACATTTATTTAGCTGACCTTCAAATGTACATTTGCAGTTATATGCGACGTAACGATGATTTGCTAATATATATTCTATTCCGTCTAATATCTTATGTTACACACGTATTTTTTTTTTATTTTAAATAGGTTATCAATGTCAACATTAACTACCAGTTAATTAAATACTAGTAGGTGTATAATATTACATTATTTGTTAAGAGAATAAACTGAAACTATAGTACATCTGTTCAAGCTGTATGCATGCAACGAGAGTGCTAATTCATGGAAACGTTTCCACACCCTCGACCCGACGGACGTTCCTGTACCGCCGTTTCTACACCCGTTAACCCTCGTTGCTGCACCCGTGACCCGCCGTTGCTGCACCCATGACCCGTCGATGCTGCAGCCGCGAAAATTACACCGGCCGTTGTTGGTGTATCCGCGACACGTTAAGAACGAATATGACCTCTTGTTCCCACCCGCCAACCAGTGACCCGCAACCCACCACCCGTGACCCGCTAACCCAAAAATTTAAACACGTAAACCGTTTTAAGCAGGGTTGCGGTGGCCGAAATAGAAGGGTTGGCCAAAATTGGACGAAATTAATTTCATCCACTCTAATTTCATCCATGTGGATAGTGGATGGATAAAATTATAGTGTAAAATGTCACTTCAGATTTAACCTAAGTAAATATAAACTACATACATGAATACTGTAAAAGCATCGCATATTTTATTCAGATAAAATTAAATACAGTATCAAATAGAATCTAGGATGGGAACTAATTTTGTCAACTAGTTGACATAATTGAGAACTGTATAAATTATACATTGTATTGTTAAGCTAATTTATAAGCTGTTAATTAAAGCTACAACAATGTTATAACACCACTAAATTCATAGCATTATCAACAAATCATTTTAAAAATTATTAATAATTGGTTCTCAGAGTTCAGCTAGCCGGTGGGTAGTGGCTAGGTGGCTAGGGGGCAAAAGTGGCTAGTGGGCGGCTAAATGTACAGGTGGCTAGTGGGCAAAAGTCAAAATGGGGCTAAAAAATACACTAAAGGATGCAA
>JABASH010005550.1:0-11926 GCA_019776445.1 Tomocerus maximus | reverse complement strand
TTATAGGTTCTACTTATATTCATAGAATGCTTTTATGCCTAACAGTTGGCTTTAAACATTTTTTATACTTCACTAAGTATTTACAGATCTTTACCTGGTTTACATTTTATTTTGTAACACAACTCTATCCTTTTGAGATTGATGTCCTCATCATAAAATATTAAGTAATTATAGTTGTAAGTCATAATATGTGTATATATAAGTTTTCTTATGGAACTATTTCATTTTTGTTTTCATTTCGTTTTTTGTCGTGAAAATAGGGTAAGAAGAATATCAACTAATACTTAGCTATAAATATTGAATAATAATATGATTAAATTATTTTAAGTTGATGAAGTTTGTTTTGTAGATATTGTGGATTGTAGGTGATATTGATGATTTTTAAGCACATCTTGGCACTTGGTTGTTATGTTTTAGGAATATGTACACTTGATATAGTTATTTGTAAATATATCATGTGTGTTTGTGTGATATGGCACATTGTTTTAATTTGACACTTAATTTACACTTTGTGGATTTGTTAGGAAGCGTGTCATTTGTATATGAGTGTTTTAAGAATGTTTTATAAATGGAAAGAGTCTGATTTACACTCAACGTCGGGGTGTTAAAGGTAATCCGTTTGGATGACATTGGATTGGGCCATGTTCATCCATTATTACAGTTTCGTTGTCGTCTTCTCTTTCAGTGTCGATTTCAATGTAGCGAATTTCTTTGTTAGAAAGTTTTTTGGCAGCTTGGTGCCATTGATGTGGCACATTTTGTCTTTTAGAGTTACCTCTAAAATTGCCAACAGTCGTAGAATCACTATCTTCTGAATCTGTCAAGTTGACAGTTTCGATCTGTGTAGCCAGTTGCTGTTGTGGTGGGTTTGGCGGAGGTGGTGGGCGGCGTTTACGATGCTGTCTGGGGTTGCTTGCAACTCTGCAAACCATCGATTCGTCTTCGCTTGAGATTTGCTCTAGGTATTGTTGCGTTGATTGAAATATTTGTGGTGGGGAGGGTGGTAAAGGAATTCTTGTTTTTATGCGAACTGAAGAAGATTGAGTGGGTCTTATATTGTAGTTCATGAATGAACTGCTTTGTTGTTCGTAAGTCTGATCGACTATTACCCTATATCTATCTCTGGCTTCTGTTAGTTTGTTTTTAGTTTGTTCTTGTCTCAGAGCTTGGGAAGTGGAAGAATGATCATTATTTCGCCTATTAAGCGGAATTTGTACTGGTCTCTCTCTTAAGGTATGATTATTTGAACACATTGCTGGATTTTCAGGATCATATTCTATAGTATCTGTTTGAGTTTCTTGATTGTATGTAGGGTGATATGATGGACCTCCTCTAATTTGAAAGTTTGATAGGGGATCGTCGGAAATGTACGTTTGATTATTTTGAATAGATTGTGTGATTTTTTCCAGATACACGGTTGTATGCGGATTACAAACATGATTGCAGTAACCGGCATATAAATGCATTTTCCTTGGGTAACTTGTTTTCTCCCAGGGGTTCTTTTCCCTGGTTTGCCCGCTCTTTTGGGCTTCTTTATTCAATCTTTTGTTTTGTGCTTTGTATTGATTTGCTATACATTTTCCAAACATATTATAAGTCATAATATAGGGGTGAGTTCTGTGCAGGTTTGAGTAGTAATTGTAATTGAGATCCATCTGGAAATAAAAATTTGTGAAATTAAGAAACAGAACATTTCTTTTTGATTTGAAGAACTACTTTGAACTATTATTAAAGAAACAGGACATTTCTTATAAGGTGAATAATGAAAGTTGAGAAGTTTTTGTATAGAGAATTAAATTCGTTTGAGTTCAAATAATTCAGCTTGTGGGTAGACATTAGTGTTGTTTAGGGCTATGTCTATTGCTTTGGAGTCTTCTGGGATAGATACTATCACGTCATGTGTTCCTGGTTTCATAATGTATTTAGTAGAATCAGATTTTGTCACTTTTTTGGGAGTCAGAGAACTATAAGTATGGTAATCAGGGTCTTGAAAGTATTGTCCGAAATAAGGAATTTTTGTAAGAAATGGTATGTAGTTGCCAAAATAATATCTATGTTTGTGTAATAATACAAGTATTACGATAAATACTGAAATCACTGTTAATGATAATGTCAATTTCGATCCAAATTCTCTGATTGGGTTGAGCGAAATGTCTTGTAAAAGTCGTTTGATGCGAATTTGTTCGCTGTTTAAAGTATGACCTTTCTGCTGGTCTTCTAAAATGCGATCAATTTTATTATTTTGACGCATTTGTTTTATAACTCCTAATAATGTATCGTGTTGGCCTATCTCTTCCATCGAATATATTCCCGGTGTTGGTAATGATAAAGGGGGTAATGCAGTTAGTTTAACACCTTCACTGGGAGATGGCAATACTGGTAATTCAGTTACCAATGATCTATTGGCTAAGTGGATCATATGTTTGCCATTGTCAAACATAAAAACGGGAGAGGGACAAGGAACTTCTGTTGGTTTGTCTATTATTTCGTGGCTTAGTCCAGATATCCATCCTTGTTTCATATCATGATGGTGAATGAATTGGACGGGCCACTCTAAAGTACAATTTGTTTGGGGAAGTAACATGTACTCTTCTATTTCATCACATTGATATACGCTAAGTGCGTCACCATTTAAAATTGCACGATACCTACGATCTCGCATTAGAGCACGAACCATTAGGCTAGCTTGTCCACCTTCGGCTAGAGCTCTAACTAATTCCAATTCCAACTGATGACTGCGACAGACTTCCCTATGGACAGTTTGTATGCCAAAGGTAAGGTTTGACGCTAAAGTTTCATAAAGGAATTGGAATTCAGCGTTAATTTGAGAGTCGGGTTTCACTCTTGGAGGTGAGATTTCTCGATGGATGCGTTTATGATTTTTCACTCTTTTCATCATTTCATAAGTTAGAGTTATTTGCTTGTGAACTGTGTTAGGAAAGTCCTGCGTGAATATAATTCCTTGACTACTATAGCCTAGTAAATTATTGCAAAATGTGGTGGTTGTGATTCCACTTATTGCAAGATTAATGCCAGGACAGGACATCCGGTCATTTGTTTTTAAACACTTCGTAGATTCGCCTTGTTTTAAACGGCAGATCTCCACATCGGAAGGTAGCCATATCAATGAACCTTGCTCTGTCGGGCAATAGCCTCTTTGAGCTTTGCAGTTCTCTGTTAGTTTGGCAGTTGTAATTATGGTTTGATCAACATTATTGACCGACAATTGGATGTTGCCATAATAGTAATTTATGACAATTTTCTCATCTGTATGTGGCCAATAATAGTTGGTTTCAATCTTGTTCTTTGTACCGAAGAAGCCTTCTATGATTCGTTCAATTGTTTCGCCTTTCGGACTTTTTTGCGTACGAATCATGTCACGGCATTCTTGCTCCGTCACAGTTTCTCTTTTTTGGTACTTCTCTGAAGACCATGAGTTGAAAAAGAACCAAGATTTGCGCTCATAATATTCGATTTTATAGCATTCGTAGGCATTCAGCGTTAAATGTGTTATCGCTTGCCACCAGAAGGTAACGTCGACCACTTCGGAGGGAGTTTGAATTGAAATCAAGGGACAATCTATTGGGGGAGGTATCTTCCATACTACGCCAGTGGACCAACCACGGCAGTAGTAGAGTGGAGTGTGTTTTTTATCTAAACTGTTGAACAAATCATGTATGGATGGGTGAAGATGATCGTCAATTGTTGGGTTTGTGGAGTGTATTAGCCAAAATTTGGCACACAAAATTGTCACTATTAGTATGTGCATTGTAAGTTAAATATGGCTATAATTGTTTGGGTGTAATTCTTGCACTAGTTTCAATTGTTTATTGCACTGTGTATATGAGTTTTTGTGAAGTGTTATGTTCTTGAATATACGAATCTATAGTCTTTATGCCATAAGGGTCTTCGTGACACTCTTGTCGATCGTTTCAATGGGGGGCGTGTGGAAGGAATGTTTTCGTCTTCGGAATCACTTTCTTCCGGTATATTTGATGTATATTGAAATTGGGAAGCTATTTCTGAGAAAATATGTTTTATTGCGCTTAAGTTAACTTTAATTTGTTTACTTAAGTCACAAAAAAATTGAATTAAAGAGGGATACATATAATTGTTGATATATTTTACAAATAAATATTTCATAAAAAATGAAATAATATTATCTCCTATAATTAACAATTTTCTATTCTTATGTTGGTTTATCCAACGTTCTATTTCTACTTGATTATTAGGATTTTGTATAGTTACATAGTTTATTTTGTTGGATTTTGATAAATCTTGTAAGATAGACATGTTTTTGTTATAATAGAATTTATCTAGGTCTGACATTATGGTGTCAAAAGTTAAAACATCTTTGACATCATAGTCACTTAAGAAATTAGCTATTATTTTAGGATCATCAATTTTATTTACATAAGCAAAGGGAAATGAGACGAAAGTACAATAAGATAATTGAATGTTTTCTTGTTTTATAATGTTTAAAGACTTAATTGCATTTGCTAAGTCTCTTGGGTTATTAATTTCATTTTCATAATCTTCTTTTGTTTGAAAAATTTCACACTCTTCATCTTCAGTAATATGAAATTTTTCAATTAATCTCATTCTATTGACATGAGTTTTAATTATTCGTTCTGAACGTATATCTTTTACTTGATATGTTAAGTCATTCAGTTTTTTGAGAACTTCAAATTCTCCTAAATATAAATCTACTAATTTATGAGATAATCCCTTCTTTATTTTCTTTGGATATCTTATTTTGATTTTAGTGCCTATTTCAAAAGAGATAGGTTTGCGTTTAGTATCTTCACGTTCCTTATAACGGGTCTGCTCTTTTTCTAGAGTTTTCTTAACTAAATTATGGAGAGCGTTTATATCCTGCAATTTCAAATTTCGGGTAGTTAAAGATTCATGAGTATTAAATTCATAAGGAAAAGTAGGTTCCCTATGATATAAAATTGAAAATGGAGACATTTTAGTTGATTCTTGTCTAGTAGTGTTATAAGCAAAAATTAATTGAGTCAAATTTTGATCCCAATTAGTGTGATTTTGATTTACGTAATGGGAAATCATTTTTGAAATTGTCTGATTTAAACGCTCAGACAAACCATTTCCTTTGGAATTGTAAGGAGTGACAAATTTTTGTTTCACGCCATACAATGATGTATGTGCTTTTAGAATGTTAGAAACGTAACTAGCACCATTATCCGAAAGTAAAAATTTTGGACTACCATGTTTGCAAAATATTTGCTCTTCCAAAAATTTTGCAATGGTTTCTGCCGTTTGGTCTGGAATGGCTCGAATTTCTGCCCATTTGGAAAAATGGCAAATCGCATTTATTATGTACTTATTTTGCGATTCAGACTCGGGGAAAGGACCAAGAATGTCGGTGGAAACCATTTCAAAACTGTAATTTGGAACAGGAATGGGTTGCAAAAGTCCTTGAATTTTTCCGTATTTTCTCTTATGAGTTATACAAGATTCACATGTTTTTATAAAATTGTATAAATCATGTTTCATAGACTTCCAATAGAATTTTGTGGACAATTTTACATAACATCTTGTAAAGCCCAAGTGAGCAGATAAAGGTATCGAATGGATATCTCGTAAAATATCTTTCCGCAGGATTTTTGGAATTACGGGGCGTGAATACCCCTTTGAAATATTATATATTATACCATCTTTTAAAATGAATTTTTCGTTGTTCATTTCTTTTCTTATATTCTGACATTCTGTATCTAAATTCTGCATTTCTATTAAGTCAGAATTCTCGATATTGAGAACTTCAATATTTATTTCTGTTACCGCATTGATTAATATAGAAATTAAGTTTGATTCGGGTAACCGGGATAACGAATCGGCAATAAAATGTTGGGAGCCCTTATTATAAATTAATTCATAGTTGTGGTCTTGAAGTAAAAGTGCCCAGTTTGTTAGTCTGCTGGAAATTTTTGTTGTGTTTGAAGCAAAACGTAATCCCACTATCGGTTGATGGTCTGTGTAAATTGAAAATTTACGACCATAAACATAAGGATGGAAAATTCGTAGCGCGTAGTATATGGCTAAGAATTCCCTTTCGATAGTAGAATAATTTTGCTCAGTTTTAGACAAGGTTTTGCTATAATATGCGATAGGTTGTTCTTTGCCTAATTCATTAGGTTGCATGAGTGCGGCTCCGATACCATAGGCGGAAGCATCGGTGAAAATATGAAGAGGTAAATTGGGATTATAAAAGAATAAAATAGGGGGTTTTATTAATAAGTCTCTTAATATTTGGAATGCTTGGGCATGATCCTCTTTCCATTCAAATGGAGTATCTTTTCGAGTTAATTGTGTTAAAGGTTTTGCTATATTAGCGTAACCTCTAATATAACGGCGGAAGTAACCTATAAAACCTAAAAATGATTGTACTTCTTTGGCAGTAGTAGGATAGGGCATGTTTTCTATTGCTTTAGTTTTTTCAGGATCAGCTGATATGCCTTTTGAAGTTATAATATGTCCTAAGATTCGAATTTCGTTATTTATAAAAATGCTTTTTGGGATAGATATTTTTACTCCATATTTCCTGAATCTTTGTAATACCAGCTCTAAATTTTCAGCATGATCTTTAATGGTATTATCGGCTAAAATGATATCATCTATAAATGCTAAGACTGACTTCCATAGCAAACCGCAAAGAACTATGGAAATAGCGCGTTGGTAGGCTGAACTACCATTACATACACCAAAAGGTAGACGCGTCCACTCAAATAATCCTGATTGTGATATGAATGCAGTTAATGGGATACTTTCTTCTTCGATAGATAATCCCCAAAAACCCTTAGCACAATCCATAATGGATATGTACTTTGAACGGCAACCTATCCAGTCTAGGACCGTTTGTATATTCGGTATAGGGTATACATCTTTTATTGTTTGTGAATTTAAGGGTCTATAGTCTATGGCCATTCGTGGTGTGACTTTACCTTCTGATTTATGGCCTTTTTCAACTATAACAACTCCCATTCCCCAAGGAGAATGGCTTGGGCGTATGACTTTTTTCTTTAATAATTCTTCTATGGCTTCCCTTTCAAATGTTTCTAAATGAGCTGGTTTACGGTAAGGAGCCTTTTTTACAGGTTTGGCACCTTCCATTAAAATTATTCTATGCTTGTAACAATTGATGTTACCTAATTCTCCTGGTCTAGCAAAGACGTCAGGATATTTATTTAACACATTTTTCAAAACTTCTTTGTCTTGAATATCAGCTTTGTCTGATATTCTTTCATGAATTTGGGATAAATGTTCTTTATCTGAACTATTCTCATTTTCATTCGAGAAGATATGATTGGATTCCATAAAAACTTTATTATTATTTAGTAAATCTTTACTTGTGATCTCTTCTATTGGGAGATCTTCAAATATGGTCATATTGGCTATTAGATGGCCTTGTTTTAATAATATGGGGTTATCTGTTATGTTCATAACTGGTAAAGTTATGTTATCTTTATATCTTTTCCTTAATAAAATGTCAGGCATGTATAACTTTGTGTTAGCTAATTCTATACTCATTGTAAATGTGTTTAATTCACCAAAATTATTTTCGCCGACCACTGGAATTCGTTTTACAGAGTGTGGATTTATGCGTATATTTTTGGTTAAATAAAAGGGTTTGGAAGATTCTCTATTGTCTTCCATTTTAAATGTAACTTTCTTAACTTTCTTTTTTGATGATTTAGTCTCATGATCAGAACAATCATGTTTTATATTAAGTAATTTATCTGCATGATTCGAACGATCATTTTTAGTATTTGTTAAGACAGAGGAAGAAGATTGATGATCCTTTAGTTTAAGTTGCTTAAAATAATTATGTACAAAGTGTAGATGCTGCTGTAAGGCAACAATATCTGAAGCCGGTTTGACCGTTATTGCTTCAGTACTTAAATCCATTAAAAATTTAATTGGGAGCATTTTTACATAAAAATCATTGATCTTAATTAATTCGAGATCAAAAAATAACCGGGTACGAAATTGTTTGAAAAAGTCGTTGCCTATGAGCAAGTCATATTTAAAATTTTTTACAACTAAAGTTCTTTTCGTAATTGGGTTCGGTATACCCTTAAAGGATAGATTTATATCCGTATAACCATCTATTTTTAATATACCATCATTAATACCTTTGACTGTGAAATGGCGTTTTAATGGATGTGGCTCTTTATCTAAAAATGAAGCATTTACAATTGAAGTGCTAGATCCACAGTCAATTAATATTATGGCTGGTTTATTATTAATGAAACCGTTAATTTTTGCCAGTCCCGTATCTGCTAATAAATGGTAAGTATAGAGGTTAAAAGCAGATATATTTCGAAATTTTCGATTATTTATTCTTGAGGTATTGGCGGAGTTCCTTGGGGTGTATTTGTACCCCGCCGTCCTTCGTTTTTTTGACTGTAGCAATTACGAGTCAGGTGGCCATATCTTTTGCAGGAATAACAATAAGGACGATTTGAGTTCTGTTGGTTATTGTTCTGGAACCAACACTGTGAAGTTGGGTGATTAGTTCTAGAACAAATGGCACAACGTTGAACATAATTTTGAAAATTCATCCTTGGCCTTTGAGAATTTTGAGGCATACGTGATCTGTTCATATTATTGAAACGACATTCGTATGCTGTATGATTGAAACGTCCACAAAGTTGGCATTGCGGAATATTATTTCGTATATTATTATTGTTAAAGTAACGAGGATTATTATTGTTGTTTCCAAAATTATTTTGTTTCGGCTGACGTTTATTGTTCACAGGGGCATTATTAATTTGATTGGACAAATTAGTAATTGCAGCCACCTGAGATGTCATTATTTCTATTTGTTTATCTAATTTAGATGCAACAATATCATCCTGTATTGTAATATTATTAGTGTCATCATGGATGTTTACGAGACGTAGAGTTTCCTCTGCTTTTCGCATTGCCATGAGAAAATCATCGACACTTTTAGGTTGCATGGGGTTAACCATGGTCATGTAGGCGGGTTTTAAGCCTTTTATTAATCGCCTTACTTTCTGCTCTTCTGGCATGGTGGAATCATAATCTTTGATCAAATCCAACATGTCATAGACATAAGCTTCGGGTGTGTCGGCTAATGTTTGTCTACGCATTAGCATTTTATCTTCTGCTTCATCTTTTGACGAAACATTTTTAAATGCTAATTGTAGGGCTTTAGTTAGCTCTGCCCACGGAAGCTTAGCGGGAGCAGAAGCAGTACCGGGGTTTTTGATTAACCAGTCAGCATACCAATTAAGGTACCATTTTTGGGCACTACCGATTAAAAAGTTTGGTAATTGACCGCACTTAATTTCATCTGTCCAGTTATTAGAAGTTGCGGCAATTTCAAATTGTTGGAGATACTTATAAGCATCATCCTCTTTTTTGCCACTAAATTTTGTGGGTACTGCCGCAACTTTTACTGGCTTAGGTGTTGACATTTTTATTTGGCTATCTTGATGAAAATGAAAAATAACCTGCTTGACAGTCAACTACAGTAAAATTACAAAGGACGGGAGAAGCTCTAAATATATTTACCGGTTGATCTGTGTAATAGTAATCAAGAGTAGTAGGTAGTTGAGGAAAAACTTTGTCCAATAAAAATGTTTCTATTTTTGTCCGTTCCTCTTTATTATAAATAAATTTAATTAAAATGTTGTTTTTGTGTGGGTCAAAACGAACATTTTTCTGGGTATATTTTTGTATGTATTCTAAAATCTTGGATATTGATATATGTGGATGCTCTTTTTTATATTGCTTTCGGTTGATATGAATATTTAATATTAACATTTTCCTTTAACTCAGGGGTTACTATTAAGAAAGAATACTTTATTTATTCTTCAGGTTCGGCCAGTTGATTAAGAAGTACAATTAGTTGTGCTTCTCCTTTGCACAAACGACAATTAGTACTGTCATTTCCGTGACACCATGAGCAATTCCGATAGGCGGCTTTCACGTTTGGAATTTGATGTAAAATTCGAGTTGTTTCTGTACTGTTTAATGCAACAAGATTCGGAGTTATAGGGATTTTATTCGAAGGTGACATATTAAAACTATTGTCATAAAAGAATAGGTAAATGGGTAATTTGATAATTTAATATTTATTACGAATTATTCTTCTATTTCGTTGCCTACGTATTCTGATAAAAATTGTCTTGTCAATTCACATGCAAAGCAACCGTCAATGTGGTCTGTGACATTCGGTTCGTTGCAACTTCTTCTATCGGCAGTAAGCTGTTGATAACCTAGTAGCAATATTCGTGCTTCTTGGTTATTTAGCTGCAGAGGTGAGAGGTTTGGAGTTGTAGTATTTTGTTTGGAGGAGGACATTAGTGGTATTAGTCTCTGAAATTAAAAGTAGAAAGAAATACAAATTAGGTATTTAGAGATGGGTAAAATTAACGGGTTATTCGGTTAGTGTTGGGAGTGTCTATTACGATACCAACATGCAACGGTATTATGGGTAGCTTGTCTACAATGGACACAGAATTTGGGCGTTTTTATATTTTTCTTTGTACTATTTGTAAAGACTTTGGGTTTCTGAATATCTGCAGAAAGAGTTATTGTAATAGTACTACCCGGCGTGGGGTTAGAAATTATTATTTTTTGGGCTGGCATTGTTGTATTGGTTTATTAGTCCCTGAAGTTAAAGTATTAGGTTTTTGTAGTAAATTCGTTCTGTTTATATTAAGGGTGTGTACCTTAGAAATATTATGGGAATCTACTAGTAGAAATCCTGTAACACCCTGAGGCGTTTCAATATTTATTTTAGTCCTAGTATTAAGTTTCGTGTTTTGTTGTGATTGCTGCTCGGACATAATTTGTCATGTATTGAAGCAGTCTAGGTACTACAATTTCGATTTAGGCAATGTGACTCTTTTGATTTGACACTCTTGCATTGAGTGTGATTTGTGTTGACAAAAGACACATGGTTTATTTACGAAATTAACTTTTGGATTTTCCGAAAAAGTTTGATTACAAAACGGGTTTGATTTGTTATCTCTTTTATTTTGTTGAGTATTGGATAAAGAATTATCCATTCTGTTTTCTTTTCGAATGCAGGATGGTTAATTTATCATTGTCTGCTTATAATAAAAGTGTGATTTGAAAGTAAGGTGAGTGTAACAAATCTTCCAATGCAGTGCAAATATTATATTATTATATATTTACTCGCTGCGATGTAACCTAATATATTTATTTACTTTTGATCTGTTGGGTTTTATTTCTGACGCGATCGTTTTCTACTAAAATGCGCGCAAAGTATCTAAAGTTCCATACTAAATGGAGCATAGCCTTCGGCTGCCCTGGCACCCTTCGGCCAGTTTTGGGTATTTTAAATGTGATAATTGTTTAAAATTTCAAGAATTTTTTGAGCATAGCCTACGGCTGCCCTGGCACCTAGCCAGTGTACGGGTAGTGCTTTTAATATGTTTGTAGTGTTCGAAATATATTTTATTTGCCTTGAATGTCTATTTACCATCAAATGATACTATATTCACGCCGTTTGCCACATTAGTTTCTATTAAAAATATGACAGCAATAGTAGTATTGTCAAATATCATACTAATATTGACAAAAATAATCATTACTAGTTCAAACAGAAATTGTGGCAGCCTTTTATCATTGGATTAACTTATTGGTTGTGATTTTAACGAAAATAATGAAATTATGACTGAAATAATTGAATATTGGTTTCAAATGTCCATCTTGAGGGTTAATATACCAATCAAGTCACAAATTTTCAAAAATTATGTAGCTAAGTAGTTCAAAACCCAGTCGGGCCACCAGATTTTATGTTACAACTTACTTGTAGACTGTGGTGTACATAAAATTTCATGCATCTGCGTTATTTCTTTTATTTGAGTCCAGAACAGACTCAGAGTTTAGCTCTTATTAAAAAAGTACA
>JABASH010005549.1:0-11928 GCA_019776445.1 Tomocerus maximus | reverse complement strand
CTTTTTTAAGTGGCGTAAGTATTGCTACTTATAATATTCTGTTTAATTATCCATACGTGAGCAATGAATATGAACTCAGTTTTTGACCTTACTTTGTACAAAAATTTATTTATTTTCCAATTTTTATTCAGTAATATCTATATAATGTGTTAATTTTAGTCTAACTCTGTTATTACGGTTGTCTTATTTTTATTGCAGCCTTTTTCACTCCCGGTTTTATTCCCCTGCCTTTCATCCCACTACCAGCAGCAGCTACTACAGCGGCTACAACAGCAGGGACAACAGCCGCGACAACAGCCGCAACCACTGCAGCAACCACTGCTGCACCACCTACAACTACATAACTTGCAAAATATTGAACGAATATTAATTCTGCTGATTTTGGAAATGAGTTTCGTTGAGAAATTTAAATAAAATTATAATTAGCAATGAAACGATGTATTTACTTTCATCATCAGCGTCATTATTAAGAAGTTATTTTTAAATCATCTCTTTATGCAACAGCGATGCCATTCTGCCGTTCTGTCATCTATCCGACATCACGTAACTTTTGACTGGAATAACATTTTTGAATTGTCTTCTGACTTTAGGTCAACGAAACGAACGAGCTTTCAAAATTTTTATAATCGAAAACATCCCCTATCTGGGGAATTGGTAACTTCTGGTTACCTAGTTCTATACGTTGTATATTCGTGAAATAGCTCATTCAAAAACTGAGCACGTCCTAAAGTAACATACACGGTTTTTCTGGATCAAAAGTTATGGGAACTTTTTTATTTACTTTTTTTGGACTTCATAACATTTTTGAGCTTTATATACAAATCACTTCTACCCTACATCTGTTACAACAGTTTATTATATCTAGATATGCAATAGGTATACACAATTTATTTGGTGGTATAACTCGGTATCTCAGAACCGAAATGATTTTTGGCTTAGCGGACCACATATTATGTGCCCATCTGCACATTCTCCAAATTCATTCATGTATTCATTCATTCAGTATGTTGGAGGGTAACTTAGGCAGTATGTAATACTTTCTGACAATTTGTACCAATCAGTCAAAATTGAAAAAATCAAATCCATGATTCATTAACAGTAAAAACGAATGCATATACTAGTACATTTTAAAAAATCGGATTTTTTAAAAAATTCCTTAATAATTAAAATGAATTAATTTTATTCCAGTTAAAAATTGGTAAGCAAAGTCATGTTCAACAGTAGTTACCTGGCAGCGATAACTTGCGATGTTACCATTGCATACTTATGTAATAATATAAATATGGAAAAATTGAGAGAGAGTTTACTAAAGAGTGGAAAATTGTTCATACTTCATGGTAGAACAAAATTCCGAGCAGACTCTGACTGTCTTTAAATCAGGGAAAATTAAAGAATACAGAGTAGACAAAATCATTCGGTTGTGGAAGTGACACAGGCAGACGGGTAGTTAGAACAAAAAAATTCAATTTTTTGTCTGTAATAGATGTATAACAGTAGTAGTGCCACTATTCTAACGCTGACATTCATTCGGCTCGAATTTCGGCAAATTCGAGGCAGAATGAAACAAAGTTGAATTTGAATTGTTTAGCTCTAACTCTACTTACCACAGTCTATCTGATCCCTTTCCCAACAATATCACCTAGATAATTATCTTGGAAGTGACAATTTGTGTATTTTAATAGAATGACCTTTACTTTCAAAATAGATTTAAATGTCGTTAAAAAAATCGAAGTAGTATCTTTAATTAGCTTAGGTAGTAATTTGATAATAAATTAAATCCTATTTCATTTCAATATATTTACCCATAATTAAACATAATATTGTCAATCTGCAAACTAAAATTAGGTAACAGATTTGCATGATAAGCAAATAATCTAGATTATAACCTAAATAGCAATTTGACAAGTCATATGGAGCAAATTACAGCCTAAGCAACACGAATAACGGATATATGTACAAATTATATCATTTTGCGTGGTAGTATATTATGTATCCCTAACAGTAGTATAGGTAGTTTAATTTGGAAAAGGAATCCAATCAATCCACTGCATTTTAAAACATTTAAGTATAACTTCAAGTTACAGACCACAATGCTAGAACAAAACACTAGAATTCCTTAGCTAGCAAATAGTCTAGTTTGTAGCCCAGATTAATGTAAGGCACATTGCACATCCGAGCATATGAAATAAAATATAAACCCTACACAGCACAAACTTATCTGATATATATTTAAGTAAAACATACATACTTACGTGGTATAAATATGTAAATATGCTGATTTGGCATAGGAAGACAAGATTTTATTATTCTTAGTAATTGGGAGGCGTAAATATTGTAAATTCTCAAAACTTTTATTTTATATACTTTATTAGCTCTGTAATGCAAATCAATTATGGGTTCATGGGAAATAACTCGAAGTGAATGACACTCCAATAAATAAATAGTTCATGAATTATTTACAATCCTCTACTGGTAAATATGATCATTGGATTTATAGGGAGAGATATTATGTACTGATTTATTATTTTGTAAATGTTTTTATACACATAATATGTTTGCAAATACGCCGTACCTGAATCTCCGACATCTGTTAATTAAAGTGTGTAAAGGAACAATCAGTCCTCGAGAAAAAAAATTAAGTTGCTATAATTAAACTTAGAAAATAGGAATAAAGTCATAATGATCTACACAATTTTCTCTCCGAAAAGAAACCCAACTGTGACAACATTTTGTTTGTTTTCCTGTGCATTGACATTACTTTATTTTTTGTTTCCTTCTTATGCAAACGACAGTTTAAAGCAAATCCATTACCGTTTTATAAAGCCTATTCTAGACACCACTTTATTGGATCCTGAACAGCTAGATTACTTGACGCAAGATGATCCTTTATTGTGGAAGTACATTAGAGTCCATCATATTGTGCCACCTTCAACAAAAGAGTACCACCTAGATGACCCGAATAAAGACCAAGGTCTGTCTGACAACGATAATCCCACGGGTGGTCAATATCAAATTGCCATAGGAATTCTCAAAAATATGGTAACATATAAGAAAGTGCATTTTTAAATTTTTGTTACATTGATCTGATAATGTATGGTTTATTATTTCCGACCTGAACAGACTGGAGGTTTCTTCGTGGAGGCAGGAGCCTATAACGGTGAATATGGGTCGAATACATTAACTTTGGAAAGAAATTATAACTGGACAGGAATACTTATTGAAGGGGATCCTTTGATTTATCCACATTTAAAGAGAAAGCACAGAAAAGCTTGGTTATCAGATGCCTGTCTGTCTCCATTAAAGACACCTCAACTGGTAAAAAAAATTCTTCAATTTATATGTACGTCTTTTCCACATTTTGTTTATACCATCCACCCACCTGCGAGAAATGGCAGAAACGGAAAACACTTATTTGAATTAGTACATGGGTTAGCATGACTTTCCATATTTACTAAATGTTACATTCTCCCGTTTCTTCCATTTGCACATTCCTTAATTCATTCACCCAATTCCAGTTTATAACATTGTGACTCCCACCATCCCAGTGTGAGGGCGCGCATTATTTATTTAATACATTTATTTTGTCTATTATCTACCAGCTTAAATAACATTTGTCTGCATTAGGATGTTTTACACTGAAACTGCATATTTTGAAAGTTTTCATTTAAAATATTTTTTGTATCAGTCCCCATTTATGAGCAAAGTCCATTCATGTAATTTAAGCTCCTAGGGTTTTAAGATTACTTATAACAAGAAATATTTGGAGAAATGTTTTTACAAATTTTTGCTTTATTTTCCTCGATTTCAAGGATGGGTGGTTCATTCCGTGACCATGTTTTATTACACTGCTTTCTGCTCTAGAGAGTTTTTCCCAACCAATTTTCCCTAAAAATGTTATACAATTGTACTCAATGTCCACTATAAAAACATCATAATTTCGATGCTACTCTAGCATACAGTTTTTAATATTTCAGAGAATATTCAATTATAAATATGATTAATTTGTAATGTTTTAGAGAAATAAAATTGTAAAATGTGAAGGACCTGAAGGAGGTTATTTTAATACATGCTTTATGCAATATCTGTACTAACAAACTGTTACAAATTATTATTTATACTATTAGAATGTACTTTTTACAACTAAAGTGCATTATGATGGTAAAAAACCTAAAAAAGTGTTATTTTTTGTACACTGACTGACTGTATTTTTTAAGACAAGGTGAGTATAATATCTGTTTGCAGGCGAATTTCAGTCATGGCGATAACTATGACGTTGCCAGCAGAGTGGGAGGCCCAACTTCGGCGAAAACGAGTTGGACGACTTTCGAAGTTCAATGCTTTCCTATTTATTCAATACTATCTGCTATTGATGTTGACGTTGTGGACTATTTTAGCCTGGATGTGGAGGGACTTGAACTGAACGTTTTGGAGTCAATACCTTTTGATCGACTGTTAATTAAGGTTCGAGTTGCCTAACATTTATTGAATATCTACCCGTTATCTATTATCTAAGTATGTCTACCACTTTCAGGTTTTCTCTATTGAGTTTCATATGTTGAAATCGGAAACTAAACAAGCCGTTAAGACCTTTATGGAATCCAAAAATTATCAACTTAAAGGACAGACTGCTATTGACTTCATCTATGCTCATAATTCAGTCCTAACATGACGACTGTTTAGTTTGTACAATAAAGCATTACATTAATGATGGAGGGAATCGTTATTATTCACAAGTTTTTATTCGTGTTCATTAATCTTAAAACTGATGTAACAATTACAATTACCGCTAAAATCAAAGGTGTAAGTTATTTATTTGTACATTTAGTCGTTCAAAAAGTTAATTTCTACAAAAAGTGAATTTTACAACTTGGTTACAGAATGCAAGTATATAAAATATTCCAAAATTGAATTTCTGAAACAAATGTACATTAGGCATTGGCTAACAAAGATTAAAATATGTTATCGACGCGGAAACGATTTTTATTAAACTCCTATATCACAAAAACATTTTTTTCAAATTAAAATAGAAATACTGGGTCCATATTCTCAGATCATTATATTTACACAAAATAAAAAGAGAGAAATTGTAGTTAAAGACACTAGTTTTCATTCGCGTAGGTATAATAATATTATGTATGATGTACTCCACACAGAGACGGAACTTATATAAGTGTTTTCACTTATACGATAAGACACTGAGCCATTACCATATTTAATGCTTTTGTGTATTTTATTGCGATGTGACAAACATTTATATTTGACAAACCCGAACCGAATTCATGCTGCAGTACAATTTGTTATGTGCATGTCTGTTTCTCCTTGTTTGAATTGCATTAATATGATTATATATGTTGCACAAGTTGCGCAAATCTGAAATGAAGACGTAGAAATATCACGCATTACATTACTACATTGGCATAAAATAATTCACGATTTTTAAAATACTAGTATGTATAATGTCTTAATTACAGAAGTTAGTAATGAATGATTCATTTCAAAAAATGAACCTGGAGAAATTTTTACAGGATTTTTCGATACATTCGCAGAAAACGTATGAATCTAAGGAAAACATTGACATATTTCATCCTAATTGCATAATATAGTTGACTTATTAATTATAATAATTGATTATTACAATGTTAAGTAGTTTATCGGTTATTTTTAAAAATACTTACCTGTATTTGAGTAGATGGTCGTACTTTTCCATCCATATATGCTGGAGTCATACAAATTTTCTGTTGTAGTATTTTACCGATTTTGGAAAGGTTATTAGAGTTTGTTACTAAAAGATAAATTATGCCTGCATGTACAACCATAGGAAAAAAACAAAAGGAGAGCAGTGGATATTTTCCTTCTATAATCCAAACTATGCAGAAAAAAACATAAATAATTGTAATTACTAAACTGATGGTTATGTTAATTAGCATGTTGGTACTTAGGGCTGCATGGAATTCGTCAATCATTGTCAACGTCTCATAATAAGATTGCATAGATAATGATCAGTTTCCTTTCATACAGATCTTCAAAATCCTCAAGAGCAACTTTCTGCGATTTCCTGAATACTCTTTCCGCCAAAATGTCATCAACATTTTGTGGTACTACAAATGAATAACCTTCTTGTTTCCGCGTTAAAGTTTTGTTATTTTTTTCGAGATTAATCAGCGGATTGCCAAAATTAGCAGGGAATTCATCTACGTATTGTGAGATTGTCTTTAGAGTGGATTGGTATATTTTAATAAAATAAAGAGCCCAGACGGCACTGCATGGATGCAAAGCTGCTGTGATACTTTGAGCTATCATAAGGATGAAGAGTGGTGACTTTAGGAATGACTCTACAAAAATGTCTTGCAGTTGATCATCCAACGGCAATACATTAATCGCAATTAATTGACCAAATTGCGTGACACAGAAAAATACAATTGCATTTCTTATTTGGGATTTTATTCCGTTGAAAACTTGATTGCTAGGCTGAAAAAAGTTTTGCCCAGTAAGTTTTTGGATTTTGTCAAGTCTGTAGCAAGTACTTTTCCAAAATATGGACATGGATTCAGCATAAATTAGGCCTAAAACTCGGAAGACAAGGCCTACTACTATAGTTAAATAACCTACTATCGTGAAAATTAACAACTCTGTAGATGAAGTTATTTTTATTGCTGTCAAAATGAGTTCCGTACTGACACTGGTAGTGTAAATGGTAAGACAGGAAAAAATGTTGAAAACTATATTGATCAAGCCAGGAAGGCTGACAAAATTGTTGACATATGTTTTGTCAAAATCAACTTTATCGAGCGAAAAGGGCAAAAAAGAAAGTAGTCGCATTGGGATTATCACCAATTTTCCAATGCTCAGAAGATTTTCTTCTAATGTTTTCTCCATATTTCTGAAAATTATTGGTCAGAAATGAAAAGTTTGCACCTGTAGGTTGTAATATGTGAGAAACAATAAGCAGTCTCCAATTAAGTTAAGTTTTATTGGGTTATTTAAAAAAAATATTTGTATACCTAATCCAACATCTATTATACAAAATTAATAATTATTATTGCAGCCATAAATTACTTCCATTGTATTTTCAACATGACATGACAAGTGTCACTACTTAGTCTACTTCTAAGATCATCTACTACCACACAAACTACTGTGTCACCGCATATATGTCAACAACAAGTGCCGACCCACTTTCATTAATTGGTTTTTTAAGTAATTGAAATTAAGTTTACCTGTTACGATTCATTTAAGAACGTTCTAGTCAAATGAATTGGCATTGCTACATATTATTGTGCAATGGTTGGCTATAAATGGGAATTGCAGATATATTATTTATTCTATCCATAGAGATATGGACAAACAATGCATAATAATTATTTGATAAAGTTAAAAATAAAGCTATATCCTAGTAGTATAACGACGATCAATGCAATGAAATGAACCAATACATAGCTCATTCGAAAGATCTCATTGAGTACATCCTTGTAATGGTTTGGGGTTAAGACTCTAAATAAGAAAGTTATTGTCCGTCTCAGTTGTTTAGTTTTTAACGAGGTTTATGGACAAAGGTGCTTAATAAAACTATATGCAATTCGTTTTATATTATTCCCATTTTATTTTAAAGTATCTAATTACTGTAACAGCTTGATCTTTGGTACTTTTAAGAAAACACAGGTAATTTCATTTAAAAGATTTTGTGATCGATTTAGAGTGGCAATTTCTATTTACATATCATTTTACCATTAAAGTGTGTACCCGATTTTTTGTTGTATGAGATTCTCTTCAAACTAAAGATTTCCGTCATGGTTGGTCTTAAAACATTTGTTACATTCCTTTCGAATAAAGTAGCCGGTTGAACTATATTGACAGGATTGTAAAAGAATCTCCCCCTTGTGGCAAAAGGTCTTATGTACTAAATAGGCAAAAATGTAATTCGGGTAGACTTCGATGTCCACAGTTCTTCACTATGAGTGGAATATTCTGCCACTAAACTAAGGAGTCAGTAAAGAAGGAAATCGGATAATTCATCTATTAGTAAATCATTTTTGCAAATATTACAGTTGCATTTTACGATAGTGACAATGGTAATTTACATATGATAATTTACGATTATGCAAAAACAGTTTACGAAACAAACATTGGAGTTTACGATTGTGCTGTCTCGTCCTTGTCAGTTTTTAAATGTGCTTTTGATGAATTGTGTATTTTTACAGCAGGACCTAGGCCCTTTGACCGACTAGAATTTTATAAGTCCGGAGCGAATTCATAATGCAGTACAATTTGTTAGGTGCATGTCTGTTTCTCCTTGTTTGAACTGCATTAATATGATTATATATGTTGCACCAGTTGCGCAAATCTGAAATGCAGATGTAGAAATCATTATGAATTGCATTAGGTAATATAGATCGCCATAAAATATACATTAGTTTTTAAATAATCTTACTTACAGATGTCAATAATGAATGATTCATTTCAAAATATGAGCCAGGAGATATTTTTACAGGATTTTTCGAAACATTTGCCGAAAACGTATGAGTCTGCAAAAGAAGTATTTTATTGTTTCATGCGAATTGCATATAAATGAATTAGTAAGTCTAATATTTCTTAGTAGTATTTCAGTTAAATAATTTAAAAAAATACATACCTGTATTTGCATAGATGGTCGTACTTTTCCATCCATATATGCTGGAGTCGCACAAATTTTCTGTTGTAGTATTTTACCAATTTTAGAAAGGTGATTAGAATTTGTTACTAAGCGATAAATTATGCCTGCATGTACAACAATAGGAAATATACAAAATGAGAGCAGTGGATATTTTCCTTCTATAATCCAAACTATGCAGAAAAAAACATAAATAATTGTAACTAATAAACTGGTGGTAATATTAATTAGCATATTGGTACTTAGGGCTGCATGGAATTCGTCAATCATTGTCAACGTCTCATAATAAGATTGCATAGATAATGATCAGTTTCCTTTCATACAGATCTTCAAAATCCTCAAGAGCAACTTTCTGCGATTTCCTGAATACTCTTTCCGCCAAAATGTCATCAACATTTTGTGGTACTACAAATGAATAACCGTCTTGTTCTTGCGATACCATTTTATTATTTTTTTTGAGATTAATCAGGGGATTGACAAAAGTAACAGGGAATTCATCTACGTATTGGGAGATTGTCTTTAGAGTGGATTGGTATATTTTAATAAAATAAAGAGCCCAAACGGCACTGCATGGATGTAAACATGCTGTCATACTTTGAGCTATCATAAGGACGAAGAGTGGTGACTTTAGCAATGGCCCTCCAAAAATGTCTTGCAGTTTCTCATCTAACGGCAGTAAATTAATCGCAATTAATTGACCAAATTGCGTGACACAAAAAAATACAATTGCATTTCTTATTTGGGATTTTATTCCGTTGAAAAATTGATTGCTAGGCTGAAAAAAGTTTTGCCCAGTAAGTTTTTGGATTTTGTCAAGTCTATAGCTAGTACTTTTCCAAAATACGGACATGGATTCAGCATACATTAGGCCTAAAAACCGAAAGATAATACCAAAAACTATAGATGAATAGCCTACTATCGTAAAAATTAATAACTCAGTAGATGAAGTGATATTTATGGCAGTCAAGATGAATTTCATGCTGAAACTGGATGCGTAGAGTGTAAGACAGGTAAAAATGTTAAATCCTATATTGATCAAACCAGAAGAGCTCAAGATATTGTTGATATATGTTTTCTCAAAATCTATTTTATCAAGCGAAAATGGCAAAAAGGAAAGTAGCCGCATTGGGATTAGCACCCATTTTCCACTTGTCAGAAGATTTTCTTCTAACGAGACTATTTTCTCCATATTTCCGATAACTACTCGCCAGAGCTGAAAAGTTTGCACCTGCAGGTTGTAATGGATTAAAAGCAATAAGCGGTCTCCCATTAAGTTAAGTTTTTGTTGGGAAATTTTAATCCAAATATCTACAGAATTATCAATAATTAGTATTGGAGCACATCTATTTCATTTGTCCTTTCAATATAGTATATGAAAAATACTGGTAGTACCGGTAGTACATACATGCTGGATCCATTTCTAAGGCCAACCACTACCACACACTACTTTGTCTTGGCAATGTCAACATCAAGAGCCAACCTAGTTTCATTAATTGGTTTTTATTTTAAGTAATTGAAATTAATTCTACATGTTACGATTAAGGAGGTTCTACTCAAATGAATTAATTCATTAGTTTAATTAGCATTACTACATATTATTGTATACCTAATAGGTGGCGATGACTGGGAATTATAATATTTACTAGCACTATATTGATTTTCGAAAGATGCAAACCCAGAGAAGCGCTTGCGGGTTGCACTTTGCTTGGACATACCATAATATATCCAAACAACATACATATACATTTACATACATTTAAATACATAGGTACATATATTGCTCTATCTCCCGAACTTCAGAAATATTTTTATCGATTAGAGATTTATTATTGTAAAACTACATAATTTATTTTACATTATTCCCATTTTTATTTTCATTTTAATGTGTCTATTTAACGTAACGTTTGTGGTAAATACTTTCAAGGAAACACAAGTAATTTCCTTCAAAATATTATTTTGGTCATTCCAGATTGGAAATTCCTATTTATTTATCATTTTACCACTAAAATGTGTACCTAATTCTTTGCAACATTGTTTTATGAGATAATTTTTCTCTTCAAACTAAAAAACTCCTCAGAATCTTTTTAAAATTAACGTCGTTCTTGAAAGTTTCAATCTCTTAAATGTTTGTTACATTCCTTTACAATTGAGTAGTTGTTTGATTGAACAATATCGAAAGGATTGCAAGATATTTCCACCGTGATCGAGGCAGCGCATGCAGGTATTAGTTGAATAATAGATCATAGGTAAATTAGGCAAAAGTGTAACTCGGTTGGACGTCGACATCTCCCTTATGCGGAGTATTTTGCCATTGCCACTAAACTACAGAGTGAGGTTAAGGAAAGATATTTAAGGAACGTGTTGGTGGTGTCCTAAAGCCATAAAGCGTTAGTACTTGGTTCTAGTCTTTTTGTTTAGTATGGAGGTTTTGAATCGGTTTCTAATTTGACTCTTATAGTCTGTATATAGATTATATTTAAATACTAAGGTACACACAACACAAATCCGAATATACAATTTAAAAAAAATTGTCGAAAACAGCCCATTCTGGCTTTAGTTACCGCGCGACAATTATTTTTGGTTAAATAATAATAGAATTTTCGGTGATGTTTATTTTTCCTAGCTGACTCTTTGTTCCTAATTTTACTTTCCAGTAGATACTTGTCTATTTCCAAAAGCAAATTATCCAGTGCCGCAAGGCAGGCAGGAAAGAATTTCAGCGGGTACTCTACCCATGTGAAAATTTAGATCATTTTTCCTCGGAGCGGTGCTATCTTACTTAAATCTCTTTCTTTTATTCTATTTCGGCAGAAGAAGTCGCGAGTCCCCTTCCCCGGCGACGACTCTATTATTGTCATACTCTTCCCATTATTCTTACTCGATTTTGGAATTGTTTGCTTCATCTGCTGATTGTTGACAATTCATACCATCGTTGTATATTACTATTGTTCCTTTAATCTTCTTGAAGTTGAAATTGAACTTTTGAGAATTAATTTGAATTTTCGAACATTAGTAGTGTTTAATTTTTTCAACGGATGAAGTTGTTAGTGTACCTGAAAAATGCATTAGATGGGGAGCGTCTTTAATGCAGCCCAACCCTTAACAGAACAACTACAGATATATTATGTCTAGCGAAATATAGCAAACGGATATTTTGTCTTTATAAAGGTTACTACCAGAGTTTCGAGTGGGAAATGAAAAAGTGGGATCTTCCCACTGCCCCGGGAAGAAAAGTGGGAAGCAAAATGGCTTAGTGGGTGGGAAAATGGGAAATGAAAAAT
>JABASH010005548.1:0-11929 GCA_019776445.1 Tomocerus maximus | reverse complement strand
AATTTCGAGTCAGTACATCTTCACTTGCATATTTTGTAGGTAGGGGGTACAATTTTTGAAAAAAGGACCCCCGTCTAAAACCTACCTCCGCTGGAGTACGTGATCCACCCTGATAGGCATTCATTTACATCCTCCATATACTATTATGCCACTATACTACAAACGTGAATAAATGTTATGAAGAGGTCCGTTCCCCATAGAGAAGTTAATTACATTACGAACGATTAGCGTGATTATATATAAGGATATGCCCTTTTCAATATATTTTATGTTATGTAATATGCCTATACATAATAATGCATGAGCTTTCTTTTAATTTATGCTTTGTATTTTTGTTACCAATTTAAAGATTTTGTCAAAAAATATTTGTCACTCTCAATCAAACCTCATAGTTATTAGCTATTACTCTTTTACGAAAAATTTCTACTTTGTAGAAATGAAGTGCAAAAAGGACGTTTACAGCGTTTCCACAAATGACAAATGCGTTGTCGGTGCATTGGGCTACTGACTTCTCATCGTATCAGGTTCCTGGATCAATCAAACACATGAAAAAATAGCAAGGTCAGTAATTTTCTTCGTACGTACCTAATCAAATAAAAAATTACTCGTGACAAGTCCAACAATTAGAAAAATTCCCTTATATAAAATCAATATATTGTATAATAATGGGCACCTGTGGTCTGCTAAGTACCTACATAGATAAAATAAATGTTTAAAACCCGTACCACAATAAACATATAAGCTCATTTTTCAAATCATATACATATAGTACTCAATTAATATGCACAGAATACTTTATTATATTTTAACCCACACGTACATATCAGTAATAATTACTTATTTAGAAACTGTTAGTACACTGTATTGCATTTTGCACTATACATACATCGATTTTACTTAAAGCAAAGCAAAAGCTACTGTCTCACTCAATATCTCGTGAGAAAATAAGCTTCCTTGCATATGTACACTAATATTATGCAGACAGGTGATGAAAGAATGTTACTTGTAACAAATGTTATAAACAATTCTGATTTTGAGTCAAACAAATAATTTGTGTATTGTTTTTAGAAAACTGGAATTATTTGGTGCCAATAATTCGGAACTGTTCGTAGTACATTATTTTGTTATTTTCGTCGATGATTTCATCTGGGGGTTTGCCATATCTCGTTTGTAGTGCCAGATAAACTTTGACTTCAAACATCTCAACGACTTTTTCCTTATCTTCCTCAGGAACTCCTAGAGCAATTCTATTTCTCAGAAAAGGTTCAACATACGAAGCCATGCCCCAATAGTTCTCTGCAGTATCAAATGTCCAATCTTTGAACAGCATTTGAACCTATAATTAATTAGAAATTTTCGATCGAATTAGGTATCGATGAATGGAAGGAAATACTGCTAAAAATATATATTAATAAATGACAAAACTGAACCAGTACATGAACATCTGAAAGACCGCAGTTATTGAAATGATCTTTCCAGTATTCTATTTGTTCTTTGTGTGTTTCAAAGTGAACATATTTTGCATTCTCTTCTCGTTCCTCTTCGCTGACGAATTCGTTAATATCTCTTTCCAGAGTAGTATTAATATACAATCGTCCACCTTCTGAATAAAATATTTTAATGTTTTACTACTCAATATCTTGGTGATAACTATTATTTTGGTAGACATTATTTTGTATCACACTCGATCACACTTACTTCTCAATAGTCTTGCAATTGAGTTTATAGCAGTTTCTTTATCTATCAAAAGAAAAATAATGTTTAAATTCTCAGATTGTCCATAACTGCGTAAAATGTCCTATGAAATGAATGAGTCACCTTTAACCCAATGGAGTACTCTGTTAGACCAAATTAGATCAACTTTTCCTTCAAGATTTCTTAGTCTTTCATCCAATTTTTCCCATTCTACTCCAATATCTTGAACAAAAAATTCCATTGTCTTATCATTATGATGTTTCTTGGCATATTCCACCATTTGCGGGTCGTAATCGAAAGCAAATATCTTTTCATGGTCAATTTGCTCGGCGAGCATGCTTGTTACATTTCCACTTCCGCAGCCAATGTCGACAATGATTTTCACACTGCAAAATACCAAATCCCATTTGTGATATGACCATTTGTGATATGACAATTCATATGACAAAACACATTTTAAAAATCTTTATGTACACAGATTAGAGAAAAATAGATTTACTTTTGCAAATTGTCTTTCAGAATTTGATCCAAGGTCTCTTGAGCATCTCTAACCTAGAATTTCAGATGCAAATCATAAAACTAGATATTATTGTGGCTGATTTAATTCTTAAATGCCATCTTTATAATTAGGTAATTCAACGAAACAATTTAGTACATAATTGAGTAGGTAGTGTACGAAAGAATAGAAGATATTTTTTTATCGAAAATAGTATCTTAGTCAGCAATTTACCTGAGCCCCATTTGAATGGTTATAAACGTCGGGAATCCAGCCTAAAGATTTCCCCATATCTATAAATATTGTAGAAAATACTAGTTCCAAATCCGAGTTAAAGCACTGGACAATATAGAAATGTTTTTCAATTTTTTAAACGATATGTACTATTATTACTAACAGTATTAATATTGAAGTATTGTGGAACAAGCAGAGATTGGCCTTATACTGAAATAAAAATGACGACTAAAATGACGACTAGAATAGAATTGAGACTAAGAACATGGAGTGTATTATGCCTTCATGATTTATGGTACGGGCATGTGTAAGCTTATATATGCATTATGTAAGCACAGAAAGAAATGCAAGCGATATCAATTTAGATTTATATATACGCTCCGGTCAACATTCATATACAACGGTCATAGTCATATTTATCTTTTCATTTCATTTGGGAATATAAAAAATCTTAAGGAAGACTTTCTTGGCAAGCTAGGCATACTTGATGTATCTATTATGCTACTAAAATTATATCCATTAAAAGATTGGAACATTAAAGGATTAAATTGTATTAGCATTTATTAATTTATTATCGCTTTAACACGATGATGATGTAATTAATAAGAAGTGCACTACATCACAACAACACTTTGAGTAATACCGTCTATTCATACAGAAGTTATCTTTCATAAAATGTTTTGAACTTAAAACTATCTAAATACTATCTTCTTGAAATCCACTTACAAGCAACCAAAATGACGTAACTATACTGACATGTGGGTCCAAACTACAGTTTCATGCGCATAATATTGTTTACATTTTGCTCTAAATAACAAGGAGAGGTACCTAAATATGTATGGTTCAAGAATTTCAGGTCCTATTGAAACAGGAAGTTTATTCTGGCATAATGAAGGACATCATGATTTGAGATGATTTACTTAATTGAACGAAATGGCAACATAATACCTTAATGATTGCATTCAATTAATATGATCGCACATTCTCATCATCATATACACGTATAGATAAACTCTATTGCCAGAGACCGATATTACCGAACTAGATTTCTAGAACAGTTACCTATATTCTAATTTTTTGCATTTTCGTAATCCAACTAAATACATGATGATAAAATATTATGGTAGCTAGTTCACATGTTCACTTGTAAAATACATAAATAAATATTCGTTGTGTATTATAAGAATACAAATTACAAATCAAAGCTTGTTTTTATAGGGGTGACAGAGTGACAATGCTGCTAATGCCTAGACCTATGTATACTGAATATTGTATTACAGATTTATATAGATATAGGCAGTCTATTCGGAATTCTCTTATAAATATTCTACTTCGTGGCCACTACTCTAAACTGGCCGTAATAAATTGTTCTGTTATCTGGATCTATTGAATTAGGAGGGGCTATTCCAAATTTTGATTGGGAGGTTCTGGTCACTAAATCTTTAATATGCACACTAATATTAAGTTTTTCCTCCTCGGAAAGCGTATTGGGTAGAAAATTCCTAATAAAATTCCCAACAGTGCTGTATAACTCCTCAATATCCTGATGGCTGCCATACGTCCAATCTTTGTGAAGTAACTCTATGCTGAGCTGCTTTGAAAACCCAGCAGCTTTGAAAAAATTCGTCCAGTTCTCAAATTGTTGGTCATGTGAGACGAATTTTACAAATGATTCATACATTTTTCGTTCTTCTTTAGAGAAATTCTCGTAAATGTCTCTCATCAACGTAATATTAGAGTAAAATCTTCCTCCTGGTTTCATCAGACGGGAAATATTGGCTATGACTCGCGCTTTGTCTCGAACCTAAATCACAAAAAAATCTTTACCCAAACGTATGCATTAGTATAAAATTAATTATTACCGTTACAATTTATATAATAAAAATATGCTTCAAAATAACCAACCCAATGTAGAATGCGATTAGACCATACGAGGTCAACAGTTCCTTCAAGATTTTGTATGGCGGGATCCAGTTCACTCCATGGACTATCAATTAGTTGGACGAAATAATGAATACTGTCAGTTTTGTTATTTTGTTCTGCAAATTCAATCATTTTCTTGTCACAGTCAATTGCATAAATCTGCTCGTGTTGCAGCGTAGTGCACAACATTTTTGTAATGGCCCCACTACGACATCCTATTTACAAATAAAATTCGACAGTTACTACAATTTTGTAATTGATCAGTTCAGAGCAGAAGACAACTGTAGAATTCCAGGCTATTTACAAATTGTGATGTGATGTAATAGATTCTCAAATCGTAAGTTTGATAAATTTGTTAAAGTTTCATAAAAGCACCTATGTCCAAGATGATATCCAACCTGTCCACATTTAAACAAACCATAAATATTGTTAAGTAGTTATTATTTCAGAAAACCAAAAAATAATATTTTGTTTTGCACTCAATTTTGTTAGGTATAGGTGTATGGTAATTACTTAGTTAGTTTAAGTGTAATGTACTAGAGAATATCTTACTTTCCGATTCCATCCGAGACAATTTGAGCCAATAACTCCTTTCCATCTCTAAGTTGACTAGACAAATGTGACTGATGATATTTTTTTATTTCCGTATTCACCAACATCCTTGTTTTCAAAATATGAAAATGCAGTGAATTAAAAGGAACTTCTGCACAATATGAATGAACTGTATGAATATCGTTAAATACTCCTCTTCATAAACTAGTTAAATCATTGACATTGTTTAACTGTAACTTACTGGATGAATGTCGGCATTTATATATTATATGATATGAGTAGTTTCATGGAGGCTGCAAATAATACTCTGACCTTTGTATTCAAGATTATCTCACTTTTACGTGTTGTAAGTTACCTTGCTGATTGTGTGTGATTATGCCACTTTCATTGTAAATCACTAAAATGAGAATGAATGTGCTTACCTTAACCTATCTGTCTATATATGTGTGTATACGTTACTGACTTGTTTTACAATTCAAACTCGGTATGCTTTCCAGGATGTATTCTAACTCACGTCTCCAAATATAGACTATACTAAGACACATCTTACTATCTTCTAGTTAAGAAAAAATGTACTAAATGAAACTACAATAATTCAACTGTGAACATTGGGTGAACATAATTTACTTTTTACTTTTGAATAATTACTACAATATGCAATGGCATAGGTACCTACTCATTTATTGATAATATACCATAAGTGTTCTTATGAGAACTATTAAAGGACATAATAAGTATCTTCGAAGACCACTAGCATAACGAAATCTGTGAAGTGCATGCATGCAATTTCTACTATCTATTTACGTTGGTGTTAGACGGAAATAAACCCGAGTGAATTGAATATTGAAACGTGCTAATGTATGATTTTATAGTTTTATTAACCTTAATAAAATGCCTACATAGTTTGAACATGTACATAATGATCTGATCCCAATTACTCGTGAAATGTGTTTAGTAATCTTGCTGCCTCTGTTATCACCTTATCATCTTTAAATTTTATCTCAGCTCTTATAAAGGGCATGTAAAATACTGCATTAATATTACTCAATACTTATAATATATGGCTACAACAACAGTGATGGTAAACATACAAAACCGACTGAGTGAAAGGAACTAGGTTTACATACAAAAATTCTGAGCGAGCACATGACTTATATTATAACAATGGTGGATTGCTGCATATGACTTATGTTAAATGCTTCATGTGACTCTGTGATTGTGACGATGAGTCAGGCTCAGACAGCACGTCCACCGTCCTTATGTACAGCTTTTAACTTTGATGACTTATAAACACGAGATACTCAAGTTTAAAAAACTCAGACGAATTTTCCTTACACCTTTTCCTTTCCCAGAAATATAGGTACCCCTTAAACAGATAAGAATAGATGGTTAGGGATATATTGTATTATGTATTATTGTTGATATATTTTACCTAGTGAATTACACCTAATGCATTTACACCATAAGTAATATGAACTAAGTGTAAATTGACCTAAGAAAATACACCTAACGCAATTACAGCTAAAGACCATGAAGACCTAAAACAAATTAAATTCCATCATCTAAATTCCTAATAGATGGAATTTGCCCTAAATGTGATTACACCTAAAAGCTAAATTATTTTGATTTTGCTGCTGGGTTTGCAAGTATCTAGCCTAATGTGCAAAATGGTTTATAGTTTTTCACCTCACTATTTGGGGATTTTCATTTCACTGGGGAAAGGCTATTGCGCTTTAAAGTCCTTGCAATAGATATAAACCATCATCCGGAAACTCGGCAAACTCGTCTACACTCTCCCTATTCCGCATTAAATTGGAGGACGAAGACAGCGTGCTCTTTCGTTCTATTCTAAGTGCTAGTGATAGCCCTTTGAAAGATTAGGCAGTGTTTTCATATAGCCAATGCAATTATATTCCTACATTCATCTTTAGTATATAATAAATAATTTATTCATAACACAATATTAATAGAAAACAGAAGATTTATACCTATACATTATACATATCAGCATAAATATTAAATACAATAATACACACTCACATCCATCTAGTTTG
The DNA here is from genome assembly GCA_019776445.1 of Tomocerus maximus. Lineage (NCBI taxonomy): Eukaryota > Metazoa > Arthropoda > Collembola > Entomobryomorpha > Tomoceridae > Tomocerus > Tomocerus maximus. The sequence goes on along the minus strand of JABASH010005548.1, from coordinate 4,975 downwards.
TAAAGTATTACGACAATTACTTGGTAAACGCGGCTGTAGGCATACCCGAGACCAAGTGCAAGAGTAACATTACCACAAATGCCAAATATTTACAAATATGAACCCAAAAACTATTACATTACAACTATGATATTGTTATCGTTTCATCAACGCGGTTGGGGTGAGGGTAGCCGTTTTGGGTGGCTCTAGGGACCGAACCGCCTTTGATTTGGTATACAGAGAAAATTGATAGAATTTCATATTTACTAAGACAATTATAAAAATTTTCTTTTCCCTTTGGTAAACTTTGTATCCAATTCACGACTTTTCTGTATATACTTCATTCGATCGTCACTTGAGAGTCCTGAAACTTTTAAGTCATTATCCCGATCAAAAGGTCGACGCTCTGCTGGTCCTTTACTTTCTTCCTCCTGTTTAAAACCACAGTTATCATCACATAAAAGCATCAGTATAATTTTCAAAAATAAATGATCAATTACTATTACACTGACCATTCTTTTCTTTTTTAGTTCCTTCTGGTGTATTTCTAATAGACTTTCCCCTCCCCTTTTGGTTTTGGTAGCCACAGAATTTTTCATTTTCTCCATTTGAGAATCGTATTGATCTATCATTTGTTGTTCTATAGCAGCCCTCTCTAACTCCTCTTCCAGTTCAGCGTCATCCTGATCATCTGGTCTTGCCTCTGCAGGAGTTCTGGCCAAAAACTTCCTGGCAGCCAGCCCCAAACTGGCAATAGGTTTATTTTTTGGTGGAACTAACATCCATTCTTCCCTTTTCAACTTCTTATCATCATTGTCCTTTGCCACAGAGACACTGCGGTCTACTCGCTGTGCCAATGGATGATCTGGAGGTAAAGGGCCAATAATTTCCGAATCGGAGGTAGAATCAGAATCCTCCTGGTTATCTTTCGGATTGACATTCACAGCAGTTACGGAGATATCTGCAGCTTTCTCCAATAAATACCGCATTGATGGAGGAAGAACAGGGCCAATTTGTTGATTTGTACTAGTTTTACTGTAAGTATTGAACATTATGAATTAAAATACAGTTATGTCTCATGATATTAAAAAAATCACTATTGATTATGTACAGCATAACCTGTTGGCGACATCATTGCCAATAGGGTTCTTGAAATTTGGAGGCAAGGCAGGGCAGTATAAATCTTCGTCAGAAGAAGAATCATCCTGAAGAGTTGCCATTTTTGGGAAAAACTGACAGTCCTGCGATACCCGGTGAGTGAACAGTAAATAAAAGTAGATAAGTACAAAAAGTAAATTAAAAAATAGGAAAAATTTATAGGTTTATTTTTATCAACTTACACTTGTTTGCAGCTTCCGCGCTTCAAGTTGTGAAAATCTACAAACAGCACAACACACGGGAAGCCAAGGAGGGACTTTCATACCAGTTCACCTGCTTTTTATTTAGTGCCTGCCTGTGCGTGACCCTTCAATCTAGCAATCAATTTCCTGTATTTCGTGTGCTATTAACAATAACAAAGGTACATAGTACATAATTTAATGACGTAATTTTATTTTTGCAATTTATTTGTCATTTTTCATTTCAGGAACGGACGCATTGAATTTATAAGGATTACTGTCAACGTGTCAGTCAAATCTATTTTACACTTATAGATAATCAGAATTATTCGGATTTACCAAGAAGTCGGGAAAATGACTGACGTCCATACTAAGAAAAAATTACGGAAAGACACCAAAAATAAAGAACTGGATGAAGAAGAAAAGCTCAAAAAGCTTCTGCCTCAGAAGAGACATTATAGACAACGTGCACATTCTAATCCCATATGTGATCATATAATGGACTAGTAAGTCATAATATCTTGATGTATCCGTATAAGAGATTCATTAAATACCTGTTTTAAATACCTACATAGGCATTCTAGCTAAATAATTATATTTATGTATTTATATGTTCAATTTATCATAGTCCTGTTTCTCCAGAGGAAATGAATTGGAATGAGTATTACCCTGAATTCGACCAGCACCAGGATTCTAAAGTGCAGTTCTTGGATATTGGCTGTGGTTACGGTGGCTTACTTGGTAAGTATGTTTAGACAGAGCACAAATACAAACAAATAGTAAATCTTCATTTATGTTAACTTGAAACAAATTCAAACTTGCTAAATTGGTTGAAATTTGATTGTAGTTGAATTAGCACCTTTATTTCCAAAAACACTGATGTTGGGAATGGAGATTCGTGTCAAAGTATCGCAATATGTCCAAGAAAGAATAGTAGCATTAAGAAAAATGCACCCTGGTAGTTATTCAAATATTGCTTGCGTACGAAGCAATGCTATGAAATATCTACCTAACTTTTTCCGTAAAGGAACGGTATGTTTTACTATTTATTTTTGGCTCGATAATGTGATTGATACAATATGCAGTGAATTTTTTAGCTCTCTTTATAGCACTTTTCTCTGTAAATGAAGTTTCTCTTTTTACGCCCAGAAAAAGAAATAATGAAAATAACGTCCTTTTCCGCCTCCGAAGATTTCTCTTAAACCCATATTTTCTGTTAAAGCGAAAGTTATATATGCAAACCTCAATTGTGGCGAAGAAATTAATTAGCAAATGGAATTAGGGAATTCGAATAAGTATTTTCATTAGATGTTTTTTGATTTTTGAACCACTTAATGTCTAATATAGTCAATATAATATATCTAATAGATATTTCAAGTCATACTGGTCAAAGTTCCCTCTTTAATGTAACTTTGAACACCCTGCTAGGTTTTTGATGTCGTAATTAATAGTTAGTTGAATTAGCGGTTTTGTTGTCTGATCTGATTATATATGTATACATGCTTGTAAAACAAGAAAAGTTACTTCACTATTTAAAGGTTATACTGAAAGAGTTGAAAAGATCACTCTGTACAAGCCAATAATATGTTTATGTTATATGTATTCTTTTTGCAGATAACCAAAATGTTTTTCTTGTATCCGGATCCACATTTTAAGAGAGCGAAACACAAGTGGAGAATCATAAGCGACACATTACTAGCAGAATATGCATTTTTATTATCTGTAGGGGTAAGTGTAATGTCCATTTTCTCATGAAATTGTTAGAAATTATTTTCATTTTGATTGACTTCACATGTATTGTATCACATCTAAACAGACGAAACGTTTATTTTCCTTTTTAATAATTCTGTTTATTGTTGTATTTGATGTAAAGTTTTCAAAACGTTACATTTTATAACCGTAATTTGGCGCAATCAATAAACTATAAAATATGTAATATTATATGTAAATGTTCAATGTAGGGACTCGTTTATATCTGCACGGATGTAAAAGATTTATATGACTGGATGGTTAAACATTTTACGGAACATCCTTTATTTGTACGAGTAGAAGATTCTGAAATGGTTAGTACAATTTCTTTAAAGTTTGTCTTCCTTCGGTTTCGTAAATTCGGGGTGAGCTGTTAGACAATTGTAAGATGCATCCAAACCCTTGGGTCCGACCTAATTACCTTCACAATTTATTCTAAATATTCATTTATGGCCGATTCGCATGAAGTTGTTTCTGTTAGGGGAAATTAATATTTACATACCTTGTGTAGGAGACAGATATGGTGGCTTCCAAAATCAGAGACAGTACGGAAGAAGGAAAAAAAGTAACTCGTAATAATGGGGATAAGTTTGTTGCTATGTTTCGTAGAATTGAGTACAGACCCCATTTACATCTTCCTGAGCAAAAACCAGCTGCTGTATAGTTGACAGCAATCAAAAATATGATTGTTAAAATATAACTTTTTTACTAAGTAAAATCAGTCAGATCCACCCAATTCTTCACATATATTAACATTTTATTTTGCACAACAATGATTTTACATTAGCTCTTAATACTTAAGTACCTAATTAACAATTACAGCTTCATACACTTACGTTTAGATAGTAATTATTAATTAGTAATTCGATATGACTAAGTTCTATGTAATGAGGTAAGTTAAGTGTGTAGATGATGATGGACAAACTTAATGAATAAAAGTTTGACATTATGTAATGACGCCCGCATTGACATTGACACACAATTAGTAGGTCTGTAGTTTATAAACATCTCAAATACAATACCATCAATAAAATATGCACGACAATACATAATTCACAATACTTATATCTATATTTATTTTATACTTACGCATACACATTATTAAACCTAGTTTTAAGAAACAAGAAGATCATCAATATTTTAATTTCATCTGTCAAAGGTACATTGATTTCCATAAGCATCACACAATAAATATGACATTTATATAAGACAAAATTATATGCCTACACAAATAACGATTTTTAAGTAAAAAGTAATGCAAAAATAAATGAATAAATAGGTAACGCCTTCTCCATTGACTTAGATACATCAATTAATATAGTCTCCACCAACATCGAAATTACAACGAAGTAACATGTACACCATTTTTCTGAACGAAAGTGTCTGTTGAGTTGACAATTTCCGGAAGAAGTGGAGGAGGCTCGTTTATAAGCACCTGAGGAATTATAATATTTGTATTAGAGCCGAAGGGATTGCAGTGTCCTGATGGAGTGTACTTGCTGGAGTATTGTACATAGTTCCCATTACTGCTACCACAAACACTGTTACAATTATTTAAAAGAATTGAAGTCATTTCAACATCTGAATCCCCAATTAAATCATCAACATCTGGCTGAGTATTTCTTCGACTTTGATTGACATGCGAGAGAGTAGTGCTGGAGGAAGTTGACATGTGCGGCATTAAAGGAGACAAATGGTTTCCAGACGGTCCTGCCACGGCCCCATGTCCAGAGTTCTTTCCACTGCCATTTGTTCCTCCTGTTGATGTCGTATTCGTCTCAATCCCAGTTGTGGTTCCTGCATAAGTTGCCGAAGTGATTGGTGCACTTGGTTTTCTTTGCCTTCTTGAGTGTTTCTTCCCTCGAGGGAAGACAGAGTTCTCCAAGTGCAAAACTGAATTTACATCCTTG
>JABASH010005547.1:0-11929 GCA_019776445.1 Tomocerus maximus | reverse complement strand
GTGCATACTTTAAAACATCTGTGGTAAAAAATATTTCCTGTTTTTATGGTTATGTTCAAATAACACATAACAGATATGTTAGGTCAGGGTATTCAGTACATCTTGAAACTTTAGGTAAGGTTGAGTGATGAACACATTTGTACCAGGAAGTGAATATACAATGAATCGGATTGCATATAAATCGTATTAATTCGCAGTGGTCTAACATGAGATACCCGAAAGCAAAATGTTAGTGAGGTAGTAATAATTAGGTGAGACAGGTTTTTCGTTTTTGATTTATATACTGTTAACTGGGTGTATCATTGATACTGGACTTCTTGTACAGTTGATTTGACAATGCTTAAAAAGTAGAATTCTGAGATGTTACTACTACCTATTATATACTAGCAGATGCATATTCTTTCAGCTATTCCTATTCGTGATCATAAGTACTAAGTATAACCAAGGACTTACCAATATTATAATACAACTACATGCGATAAAAGTAAGTTTTTACAACACAAAAAGACGCACACTTTAAGTATTTACTCAAAGCTATGCACAATCTTTGCAATTACATAAATTGATTGCTTGCAATTTGGTTCTTGCATAAACTTGTCTTTACTTTTGAATCACTTGACGTAATTACTTTTACTTATTAAGAGAAGGATGCAAACAGAATGCATCAACAAGATATCCCTAAAGATTGTCTCTCATAGTTATATGAAGCATTTAATGATGGGACACGGTACTTGGCTTTGGCTGTATTTTTAGATGCAGAGTTCGAAAAAGTTTATTGAGGAGTATTTTATTGGACACTTCCTCGTCATGTCGCCATATATAATCCATGATATGTACCGGATGCCTTAATATTAAGCATGCACATGCATAAGTTTTCGTTCATGAGTCATGAGATACTCAGGCAATGCATTGCATGAGCAGAACCGTAATAGTTAATGTATACAATAGCAAACACTATAATAATATTTATGTTGAAACGAAATGAAAGGGTAAGAATTATTTATGTGTACATGAAGATTTTCTATTTAGAAAAGTCACAGTCGCCCTCGGAAATCTCGGAAATACTATCCTCTGGACAATAAGTCAAAATATTATTTATTGCCGTCATTTTTTTAATACAACACAAATTGATGTACAAACAGCCATGGGCTATGCTAATTTCTAATACATACGTATTTTACGTGGCAGTGTTAATACTAATACTTGGTATTATTGACTCGATGGCTAGCACTAAAATAATATTATGACCTAAGAGAATAATGACTCACTCTACTGCTACTCGTTTTTGGTCATTAAATACTGCGCTTATTTTTATTATTATTAGTTGGGTGTACGTGTACGAGACGAAGTCTATAGGGGAGAGATTGCAGACGTAAGAGATGAGAACAGCCCAAAGGCCATATTCTTGTTTGCACATAACACGCAAACAGCAGAGAATATAAACCTACCATTCCCCTACTGACTTTTGCCAACTCAAATTAATATGCGTACAGACTCTTCAAACTGACTATCAGAGATATTCATTTTGAAATGAGTTTTGTTGATTTTAAAGGAGTTTGGAAAACATGACTGTTTCTTGACCTTAAACTTTAAAACCTATATGCAACGTAACACAAAAACAAAGTGTTCATACGACTTTAACAACTGAAGTTTCCCCTTTAGTTTGAAGCCTAAAATCTATATCCTACATTCCCATCGTCATTTAAGTCATAATTAGTCACAATTCTTCTATGCTTTGCCTCTTACACACCCTGCCTATCCAGATTCCACAGTATCTCGTTTTCCAATACAAAGAGGGAAATTGTCCTTCAGCCATGACCTAAGAAAACTTTGTTTTCCTGATAGTCGTCCTATGTGAATTCGTCTGTGACCAGTACTAATTCTGTCGGTTTACACTTTGGAGAAACTTCCTTAGCACCTTTGAGGGAGCAAAAGGAAGATTATTGTTCTTTTTTTGAGAACATTGACAATATCCTACCAGGAAGATTAGAAGAAAGGCTATTGTGTCGAAAAGCACTATTGTGGCGTAAAAGAAGATGGGTAAATGGGCAAGTTGAATGTGCGCTTTATGGAGTACAGAATTTTTAATAATCCATCGAAACAACATCGAAATGTAGTATTATATTATTACTGATTTCAGTTTTGTAATAATTGATCTATTTTTAAAATTAATCTATTTTAAGTTGAATCAGTACTCAACTAAGAAAATGTACGTCTAGATTAAGCTGCAGTATAATTCAAAAAACATTTTAGGGGTTAAAGAACGTCTCCTACCCTCCTAAATCAGTCCATACATACGACCTTTTACAAGGCACAAATTCCAAATTAGCCAGAGTCAATAATTGTGTTAACTATCAAGTTTCAGTACCAACACCAACCTACCAACTCAGTTCTACATTACTCATATTGTAGACATAATATTTACATTATAGTTAAGCTGCACAAGGTGTAGTTTATTTATGCGATTTACTGGACGCACAGTGCAATGCATGGGACACAGTATTATAGTAATGCTTATATTCCAAGAATTTATTAGCATTTAGTTACTCCAACGAACTTAACACGATCGCATCGCTACTCCGCTTTGCTAATTGCAGACTAGAATTTAATGTTTTTATTATGCACTATGGTTTCAAATTACTCATCCATATTCAACTCCTTTACTTTTGTCAGTTACAACTTTACAAGGTACAATCGCAACTTGCAAAGTTCTCTCTTGCTGAATTGGTCATTCATTTTTTAGAGCTTGGCAGTGTCAGTTCGTTAACAGAGTTTGTTAAAACCAAATAGTATTATTATGTTCTTAATATACCGGGAATGAAAGTACCCATAATTTTATCCGTCCATATTAAGTACTACATGTTTGCAGTTGAGAGTGCAATATTTGCAGATATTTTAGCTAAAATCGAGATAGTGAGACTGGAATTGGAATGTTAATGAAGTCAATAATTATGTGAATAGTGTTTTGTACTTTGTTACTACATAGTTCAGTAATGCATCAGTCAAGCAGCATTGAGTATTAACTCTTCAAGTAAATGCAGTAGTGAAAAGTTCTATGTAATTAATGTATCAAAATCAGAAGCATTTTATGTTGTGACTCAATTTTCAGATTTTTGTTGCACTGTTAAAAACATTTAAAAACTTGTTCGAAATTATGAGATACAACCTTGAATATAGTACTATATCATACTGCCGAGATTCTGGATAAAGAAAGAAAGAACATACCAGTGTGGCTTAAGTTTCTGCAAATTAAAATGGCAGTTTTACAGGTGATAAAAGGTTGCAAACGCTATCATGAAAAAGGCAGCAGTCCAGTTTTAGATGGCTTCACCATGACCGTTCAACAGGGAACCATGTAAGGAATTTCAAATCAACAAGTGAATTTATTGTTATATGTATTACAAGCTTTATCAATCAGATCTTGTTTTACCGATTTGTCACGATTGGATCGTACATAATTACGGCAGGGCACTTATCAGTTTTGTACTCTATGAGGGTATCTTAGAAATATTTTATTTTTTCTATCCATAGAAGTGGCTATCTTCACCCTAGAATGCTAATAAATATAATAGAAGCTATAAATAGTAGTAAATATGCGATTGGCGATTGGTATAATAACTGAATATAATATACCTCCGCTGATTCTATTGCTGATCCGAAATAGTCAACGTTTATATTTTATTTACAGCTATAGTTTATTAGGAGCAAGCGGTTGTGGCAAAACGACGGTTCTCCAGTGTTGTGTAGGATTAAGGAAACTGGATAGTGGATACATTTCAATATTCGGTGGAAAACCCGGAAGCAAGGAAAGTGGAGTTCCAGGCAAAAGGGTTGGCTACATGCCCCAGGTTTTTACAAAATATATATACCTATAAACTAGTATTTCAACTTCATCCCTGAAACTCACATCCCTGCCATAATCAAATATAATCATGAATATTGGAATCCTTTAGGAATTATCCTTGTACAGTGAATTTACAATAAAAGAAGCTTTGGAATATTTTGGACGGGTGTATGGGATGAATAAGAAAGATATAGAAAGTCATATGAAGTTTTTGATCACATTTTTGGATCTTCCGGAGTCCATAAGGAGAATAAGTACATTGAGGTATACTTCTGAAGGACAAACCAATGTAGTTTTCAAGTTTATGTATTGGCATGATTTACTTGCATATTAGCACCGTCACACTCGGCTAATTTACCTTTATATTGTCTTAAGTGGTGGACAAAAGAGAAGGGTATCATTTGCTGTCGCTCTCATTCATGACCCTGAGTTGCTCATACTGGATGAGCCAACAGTTGGAGTTGATCCTCTTCTACGTGAAAGGTGATGCGTTTCAATTCTATGCAACATTTGATCACGTACAACATTAACCCTTAATGTATGTAGACAATGCATTTTATTCTTCCTTATTTCCTACTAACCATTTTGACCACCTTGATCCTGAAGTACGTAATAAAATCTTGCTTTCACAACAGCAGTTTCCTTTAACGGAATAAAATAGACCTAAGATATATAATGTGCTTTTATTTACAGCATTTGGCAATACCTAATAAAGCTATCCAGTGGAAATACAACGATAATAATTACAACCCATTACATTGAGGAAGCAAGAAAATCTGACGCAGTAAATTCAGTTCTTTTATCTATTTTTAATTACACATATTTTTAGAGGTTTAACAAATAGCATCCTGTAATAACTTACCTGTAGTAATCTCCACAAGGTCTAGGTCTACATTCAAGAGGTAGTTATAGTACAATTGGGAATTTTTCTAAAAAATCCGTTTATGCCATTATGTCACATAGATTGGTTTAATGAGAAACGGTCGTCTGTTAGCAGAGAAAAGCCCCAATGCACTTTTGGTAGAACATAATGCTAATCTTTTGGAAGATATCGTTCTTAAACTTTGTTTGACCGACAACCGAGGGAATACAAACAATACATCTCCATCTGGCTCCATTACAAGCGTTGTAAATAGTAGTGATGGCGAATCGGATGACAAAATTCAAGACAGTGCTATAGATGTTAATTTCAGTTGTGGGCACCGTCCGCTCGGCCACAGGACGTCAATTTTTGATGGAGCAAATGAATGTGTTGGTCTCAAATATGCACACACAGATGAGTATCCTCAAGTGGAGACAATATCAAATTGTACAAACCATATCCCTCCACAAATAGAAACTAATGGGCAAATTGCGCACCATCCCAATAGTATGCAGAAGAAGAAACAGGGTGACGAATGGGGGTTGATGTTAAACAAACTTTCAGCACTTACAATTAAAAATTGCATCGTACTTATGAGAAATATAGGGTAAATGTTATTTATTTACTTACTAAATAGTGTAGTATAATATGCTAATCAAGGGTGCTAATGATAAAATGCAAGAATTTTTCCATGATAAAATGGTAAAATAAATAGTATTTCATCAAAGCACATAAATTATTCGAGCTAAATGAAGTTTGATTCGTGTTTATGTTGTCTAGATTTTTATTATTCGTATTTTTCGTGCCGGCACTACAAATTATTGTAATATGCCTGGCAATTGGAAATGATCCAAAGCATCTGAAAATTGCAGTTGTAAATCATGAAATAGGTATTGAACTGTGTCAAGTCGAAGAAGGCTGTGGTCGTGGGAATCTTAGCTGTCGATATTTGGATTTACTTCCTAAAGATTCGATCACACTGGTATCTGTTCAATTTTACAATTTAATGAATTCAAATGTTATTTCAATTATAGCATTGCATAAAGCAGTTTGCTATAAATTGATTATTTACACTATCATTCCTATTTAAGGTAATTATATATTTTTTGATATAGATCACGTACATGACTGAAAGCGAAGCGTTAATACAAGTTGAAAGAGGACAAGTATGGGGCTATTTGTCATTTCCAAAGAATTACAGTGAATTTATGATGGATAGAGCTATTTCTGGAAATCTAGCGTCAAATGACACATTGGAAGGATCTAGAATCACTTTCAATCTGGATATGTCAAGTACGACAGATAGTTTTCTATGTTATTGTTATAATAGCCACCATTACAATAATTTTTCTTCAAGTGAAAACATTCCCCACTCACCTACACATTTTAATGGTCAAGCTATTTCTTTAAAGTAATAGTGTATCAATATAAATATCCCGTTTACTTCCAATCCAATACTGAGGTTTGAAAAAAACTTCATTTTACTCATTTAGATAAACAAATCGGACAGACGATGAAAAAAATATTTTTCGATACTTTCCAAACGTACATTTCCATGCTACTCAGCGAATGCGGCTACGACCCACGAGAGGGGCAAATCCCGTTATTGGTAAATATACCAAATAATAATACTTACTATATAAAACATATTTCTACTTGACTGACAAAGAGGATTTTCACTTGACTTGCAATTAATTTGTATTTTTATGCGTTTGTTTTTTTGCAATAATTACTAGTTCAATGCTCCGGTTTATGGATCTGACGATACAAGCTTTCGAGAATTTCTAGCTCCTAGTGTTCTTTTAGGGTAACGTATTGAATTATTTATTTGGGGCAAGTGGGCTATGTTATATGTATTGGTTTAGCTTACTGAATATAAATCTGTTGTTTTGGTACATTACAGCCTGCTATTTTTCTTTCCACTGTGTGCCAGTGGTATCTCGTACATTTCTGACAAAAAGATTGGGACATTGGAACGATCACTAGTGGCCGGAGTTACGACATTTGAAATTATGATCTCATATTTACTAACACAGACCGTGGTTCTCATTGGTCAAAGTGCTTTTGCATTCATAATTCTTACATTGGTTTTTGGCATACAAATACATGGAGCCATTTCATGGGCAATATTACTATCTGTCCTCATTGGAATCGGAGGAATGTCAATGGGTACTTTTCTTTAAAGTTGGAAATATCATTTAATTTTATTATGAAAACTAATAATTAGCACTTGAGTGTTTTGGTAGGTCATCGCAATGAGTAATATTAGGCCAAGCAAACTACTTAGGTACTTAATATGCAATTATTATGACTTTGCAGGATTTCTGATCGCCACCTTCTGTAATGAGGAGGTGGAAGCAGTTCTATTAGCAATTGGATCATTTTTTCCTAATTTTCTGTTAGCTGGTATGCTTACTTCTTTTACTTGTCCTTGCAAATGAATACTTATGCATATCATTCAGTTGTTAAGTATTTGTTTGATTTTGTTATTTTTTGGGTCATACATATAGTATTTATAAATGAGTAAGTTACCATTCAAATGTAAATGTATGTTATTTTAGGCATGGTTTGGCCTATACAAGGAATGCCTTTGGCTCTGCAGTACTTCAGTTATTTACTTCCGTGTACTCTTGCATGTGAGTCAATGAGATCAATAGTAAGTAGAGGATGGGGCATTACTCATCCATCGGTGTGGCCTGGATTCGTCAGTACAATTGTATGGATTATTGTCTACTGGATCCTCACCATTCTGATACACCGGCTTTCTAAACAACGCTAAGTTTTTGTAATAATTTTAATCTGTGTGTTATACATAAAACTATTCTATTTATAGAACATGCCACAATTTAGTTTTAAATGTCAATGCAAGCACAACTATACTATTGCCGTAAAGAGTATTAAACCGTTTCAGCTTCCGTTAGCTATAAATCATAATATCATTATAGCAATTCAATAAAAAACAGATTCCGGTGGCCATAAACACAGAAAAACAATTTATTATTGTTATCGTTTGTAAAGTATGGAATTTGGCTATTGAGGAACATTATGCATTATTCCACATAGAGAGAAAATTATTGAAAAAGACATGAAAGAATCATATTGGATTTTAGCAGACTATCTGAAATGTTGGCTACACAAAGCATAAATCGCATGTAATATTATTGTTATAATGCGATGATGCAATTTCAAAAAAATAATGCTATAGTGGCTAAAAGTAGTGACCGAATTGTCGCTATGGCTATATTAAGATGTGTCATGTTCACAACAATTCGGAAACGGGAAGAACGCAAGGATTCGCAGTGTAAAATCCATTCGGATTGTCAATTTTCGGTGATCAGAAAAATTAGCGCAATTAGTAGTGTTCAATATTTTAAAAAAATCATAATAACAGTAGTTCACGCACAGGTTTATTCTAGGGACAGACCAATGGAATTCAAAATACTGATACATTCATGGTGTGGATAATTAGGCGACACGATATAGACAAAAACAATGGTTAACAAATTCTGCCGTTAAAATGAGGAGAGAGTCTGATTCAGAGGACGATCCACTAGAACTGGTAGCCGCAGGTAGGTTCTGTATTGTGTTTAAAGAATTTGACGGGAAACCATGTTTTAAGAACGGTTTTAATCAAACTGCTGTAAGCGAAATAGTGCACACATTTCCTCCCAGCCATCGTTCGAAGCTTTTGGGAACCATCCTCAACAAATACGTCGTAATTTATCATTATTCTTTTCATTTTACTTTTTTACTTGATCAATATTTACGGAAAACGCCTAATTTTATTTTTTAAATTGATTTCAGTCTCCAAAACGGTTTGAAAGTTGTAAGAACTTGATGAATTTAGTTACGAGTAATTACAAGAGGGTTACTTACTTTGATACTCTTGGAACTGTCTTAGAAGGTCGTAGAATTGTTACATTATATCTTCAAAATGAAGCCTATCCTTCTCTCGGTAAAATCCCAGAAAACATTGGGATGGTTCCCGTTTTGAGAAATAATTGATGCAAAAGTGGGCATTTTTGTGTCCATATTTATACGTATTAGATTAATTTTGCCCTAATTTCAATGTGTTTTTTGTTTTAAGCTGAGCAACAAAAATTTATCCTGAGGAGAAGTCCCAATACATACAGTAGAGATTGTCTTTCGATTCTTGGTCTGCTATTAGTTATTTTTTTCATCGTATCGTGTATGGTTTTTTTAATGTATAAGTCATGGGTTTAACAAATAAAATTCATGAGAGATTCAGATCCCTAGTGCTTGCAATATTTTCCTGTTTGTGATAATTTTTTCCGGTACCACTTTCCAAAAACTTACACATGAATCAAAAAAGTGTCTTTGATATACTTAAGTAAGTTCTGTCACAAGCAAGAACAAAACGAAACTGATAACGATATCATCATAAGCGATCAATCGGATGGAAAACCGGAAGTGAAAACATCCTAAACCGTTATATTAAAAATCAACCGCACACATCACTAAATCAAGCGGTAAAGCAAACCGTGTGATGCCTTGATTGTTTTCTAGAGCGCCAGTGGTAAAGCATGCGAAGAAACCAGGAAGAAACAGCGGAAATGAAGTAATCTAATAATCTATTCTAATCTAAATCTATACTGTATAAATTTTTGTAAAAAAGAAAAATATACTTTCCAAATTAGTAAACTTTTCAAAAGTTGCCTGTAACTCGTTTTCTATGGCATCTAGGAAAGGCCCTTTAAGTTTGGAACAGTTTCCAGACATTGAAAAACATGTTTCCAGTGTTTTCGAGCCCCTTGGTCTTGAAGTTCATCCTTTTCATGTAAGTCAATATTTTGTAATAAATAAAGCTGCTAGTGCTAGCAGTTCAATTTATTGTTGTTGAAATTAGTTGTTTTTTCGATAAGTTGCAGAATTTTTTTTTCATCGAGTACTATTTATGTTCATCATTAGCTAAAGAATAATTTGAAGGTAATTAATTATGCATTTTTTGCTAGATCGGATGGTACAACGAAAAAGTTGGACCAAGATTTCACTTAGATTATCCAGACCATACAGTTGCTTTGGTTGTTATCAGCGGCCCAACTACTTTTGAAAAATGTGTTTTGCCGTACCTGAAATCTAAGAGCATAAACACGCCAGATTTTCATAGCGTCGACCCTCTCGATGACAGCATGAAATACGCCTTTCAAACATTAGAGAAGGTTGGGTATTTTCGATGCATCTTATTTTGTCTTATAATTTTGGAAACTAAGTTGAAAGTCAATAATGTGTAGTATGAAAGTATTGTGCATAGTGTACGTACGTAGTAGTACATAACTACATACGTGTAGTAATTTTAATAATGCATTTATGTACTTATTTTAAACAGGAATTAAAAGCAGGTGGTTTGGATGCGGTTTTATTTCATGATTTTGACCTTCATCCAAGTCGGAAGCCTAAAGTTTTGGTACAAACAGCAGCTCATGTTTCTGGTGCTGTAGAATACTTTCATCAAAGCAGAATCCCTTTAGAAGTACGAGAAGAGCGATTCGCTAAAAAGCAGGTTAGGTTTGACCTATTTATTAGTTATTAACTAAACAAGAGCACAATATTATTTGTCATATTAAACCTGTAAAAGTTAAGTAGTCGGAGTCGCTCTGCTGATCTACAAGTTAATTTGTTTTACATTATAATTATTATAGATAGATACTCCAATTTAATTTACATAACTGCTATGCTACTGCTTCCACTTACGTGCGTTCATTAATGTAATACAAATTTTGATTTCAGTCTTTGTTTGGCGTAGCTATTCATCCTATTTACGGTGGTTGGTTTGCTATTAGAGGCGTTATTATTTTTCCAAATTTGCCTAAAGATGACTGCAACGTCTTGGAAAAACCTATTCCACACAATCTTGTAGAGGTAAGATGTAAGGTTTTCATTAATTATTATTCGTACAATTGTCAAAACTGGTAGTCCTATTCAGTTGTATCGGGTGGACCAAATAGATCTCGGACTCTTTCTTTTAAGAGTGATAGCAAAAGTCCTACTAATAAAGTTCTTTTTGGCCTTCCCTGTATCTGTTACTATATTTGAAACATTGGGCCTTGGGGATAGGAAAAAAATTTTCACGTTCGGGGATCCCACTTGGGAAACTAAAAGTACTCTATGACTGTATAAGATAAGATTTCTCAGAAATATACTTTTTTTAAAATGCTCCGTTTAGAAGATATGGCGGTGTTTTTATATTTTTCACTTTTTTACCTAGTACGTCATGCACAGCCCAAGCGGCTGGATGGATTTGGACTGGATTATTTTTAAAATGACCGCAAGAGGATCAGCTCGATGACGTGTGGTTTCAAAAATGGGATACGAGGTCAACTTTTCGAGATATAATTTTTTATTGATGGTAGGTTTACATTCAACAAAATGATGATGTTGTATAGCCAAATTAGGCCAACTTCAAAAAAAATTATATCTCAAAAAGTTGACCTCGTATCTCATTTTTGCGACCGCACACCATCGAGCTAATCCTCTTGCGGGCATTTTAAAAAGATTCTCTTATAGATCTTATATATCAGTTCCCCAACGTGAAAATATTTTTCCTACCCCCAAGGTTTCAAATATAGTAACAGTAACAGTTATATGTTTTGGTATCAGTACAGAAACTTTTTAAAATTAGTGCATACCCTTAGAAATGAGATTAAAAGGTATCTAATGTAACTCAATTTCAATAACACTAACAGAATGAAGAAACTGTTTGGGAATTACTGGAACAGTTCGCATATAACTGGCAAAACAATCAATGGCGAGAGATAGTGCCAAGCAAAACTGGACAGAGATATTCCAAAGATTTTCAAGACTATTTGGAAACTCCGCCGGGCAAAAGGCAATACAGTACATTTCTTTAAATTCTTGGCAAATAGTAACATTGAATTATAAGACAATTTGTCTTACTCTTAATCTTGTTTTAATCTCCACGAATTAATTAAATTATAGATGGGAATTCATCAAAAATCGGGGTTTCGTAAGCTAGCTTGGAAACTGCTACTCATTTCTTGAGTGTAAGATCAGTTTTCTGTCAAAATTCTACACCAACTTATGACAATCATTAGATCTCTAAGGCACGGGTTTAAGGAGGTAGTTACTGTCCAAATTTCATTCTGAGGCCCATAGAATCCCGTTTCATTGTTCTAATCCGGGCACGGGATTGGTCAGTGGTTTTCAAAAGCAGCCATTTAATTGGTTATTCCTATGACGATAAT